>KN837083.1:1011969-1023241 GCA_000827215.1 Sphaerobolus stellatus SS14
GGACTCAGTGAAAACCAGAGAAAAATCGTTAAACACAAGCTTTTCGACTCATGGCTATCGGATGGTACCATTACCTAACGGAAAAACGCTCCTCTTCCTACTGTGTAGTTCCCTATCCCTCACCCTGTATTAACTCTCTAGATTCAAGAATGTGGAAAGTCTCTCTCTGATATCATATCCCTGATATGCTGGTGCTTGAATGAGTTGGAAATGCAGAAGGATCAGCACCATTACCCAGTGCGGGAACATATGAACATTCACTACTAGCAGCTGGGAAACATAGGTGAGTACTCAGATATACCAGGAATGTCACCTATGTATGATAGAGCATAGCACAAGTCAGGGTCCCACAGGTTAACCTGCAGGTCGACCTGTGAAAATGAAGGAAAATCCTTGACCTGGACCTGGAAATGACCTGACCTGTGGGGTTTTAGCCAAATACCTGCAGGTTTATTGGTAAATTTGCACCCAAAGGCTTGACCTTGAGCTTTATGGTCCCATACATTTTGTGACCTGTGACCTGCAAGTCCCAATCCCGGTCCAGCTCCCACTTGACTTGTGCTATGCTCTAATGTATGACATATGCAAACCCATTACTGAATACGTACATGAGTATGGTATTCGCTACAAACACTGTCACAAATGTATGTTTTGCCTGGGTACTACAGGAATGTAATTTGAAATATTTATATGAAAATCACAAGTAATTTATTAGCAACCAAAATCATGTATATTTTACTGTATCCTTTCTCAGGAAACTAGAGAAATGTCGCATACACATAGCATGGGTTACCCATGATGGAATATGTATGTCAGTCCTGTTGTACATGCATTGAGGAAAATGTACGTTTGTCCAAAGTACACTACAAACACCGTCACAGACATACATTTTGCCTGAGTACTACAGGAATGTAATCTGAAATATCTAAATGAAAAGCATGAATAATTTATTAGTGACCAAAATCATGTATATTTAACTGTATCCTTCTTCAGGAAACTCAAGAAATGTTGCATATGCATAGCATGGGTTACCCATGATGGAATATGTATGTCAGTCCTGTTGTACACACACTGAGGAAAATGTACATCCTTCCAAAGTATGCTACAAACACTGTCACAAACATACATTTTGCCCAAGTACCACAGGGATATAATAGGGAATAATTGAATGAAAATGATGTATATTTTACAGTATCCTGTAAGGGCAATCCTTGGATGCTCTGTGGAGTATCACACATGATCTAGCAAGGGGAGATCCAAAGGTATATAAACGAACCAAATACAGACTAACCTAGGGAATCTCACCTAGCAATGGGAAGTCCAAAGACAAAATCTTAAGGATATCCTTGCTAGGGAAGCCCTTATATACAGTGAGATGCCAAGAAATCGATAAGGAAACAAACGATCAAGAACATGGACACAACAACAATCAGAGAATGAATGAGACACCGCATATACCCACATGGACACAGTGTACACTACCGGTCACAATGAAATCAATAACCCCGGACTATCACTGACACACACTACCAGAAGGTCCAGAAACTCCTCCTCACTGAGCGACAGATGTACTCTACCAGAAGTCTGAAACCTACCCTCTACCCATTGTCTCCACCTAGAGGCTCTGCTCTCTGGCCACAATAACAGTGCTGTCAGGGGACCAATTGTTTCACCCTTTGGAACCTCCAGTAAACACTTTGTTTCCCCTTTCAGGACCTCCTGTGAGTACACCCTTCAGACCTCTGGTACATTTTCAGTACATTCGACATGTACTGTTATTATGGCCAGAGAGTGGAGCCTCTGGGTGGAGACAATGGGTAGGGGGCAGGTTTCAGACTTCCTGTGGAGGGCATCTATAGGTGTTACGAACTGGACCAGAGGTTCTGAGGTATTACTTGACTATAGGTTCAGAGTTCCAGTATATGGAGGGACTTGGCTTCAACTTATATGTTGCACCCTCTCTCAATGTATGTGGGAATGTCCCTTAATTTCGGAGACAGAGGATTGAACCAGAGTTCTGTGAACTCACAGAAGTCCGAAGAGATATGAGATGATTTAGAGTATAGAGTTTAGAGTTAAGGTTTCAGAAGATTAGAAGTATCAAAGTTGATTTCCGACTGAAGAATAAATATGAAAGATAACCATATAAGGAAACACAATAAGAAATCATTGATAAGAATAATGGAGCATATGGAACTGATTCGAAAGCATATGGAAAGATAAGATGGATAACAGATAAAAGATAACATCAATGTTAACCGAGATAAGGAATGAAGTCTGAAAGTATGAACTGAAAGATATAACGGGGTTCCAGAATAGAATAAGAACGGATGGTCCAGGTGATAAGGTAACGGAGGGTCCTGGGTAATAGTATCAGAGGTTCCAGAGTATAAGGTATCGGAGGTTCCAGAGATGGTCTTGACAATAGGTCAGTGAGGAGGAGTTGTTCAGAGCCTACAGTAGGGCATGTTGGTCATGGTCTGTGGTTATTGATCTCATCGTGATCAGGAGTATATGCAGTGTCTAAGCAGGTATATGTGGGGTCTCTCATTCATCCTTTGATTGTTGTTGTGTCTGTGTTCTCAATTGTTTGTTTCCTTATTGATTCTTTGGCCTCTCACTGTATATAAGGGCTTTCCTAGCAGGGATATCCTTAAGCCTTTGTCTTTGGATTTCCCCTTGCTAGGTGAGATACCCCAGGTTCATCTGTATTTGATTCACTTATATATCTTTGGATTTCCCCTGGCTAGGTCTTACATGATATTCCATAGCGCATCTGAGGGTTGCCCTTACAGGTGCTTGTCAAATGTTCAAATGTGCTGATCATGTACTGGAGGTCCAAAGGGTGTACCCACCGGAGGTTCTGAAAAGGGAAACAAGGTATTCACCGGAGGTTCCGAAAGGTGAAATGATTGGTTCCCTGACATATCCTTCCTCAGGAAACTCAAGATATGTCATGTACGCATAGCATGGGTTACTCCATGATGGAAAACATACATCAGTACTATTGTACATGCACTGAGCAAAATGTACGTTCGTCCAAGTACGCTACAAACACTGTCACAAACATACATTTTGCCTGTCAATATCATTTAATTTCCTCTTCTTACGAAAAGACACTATATAAATTAGATTCAAATAGTTGGAGTCAAAAATAACCTTCGAAGTGCATTTATGACATCGGCGTCCATTTCCCTGTCACTACTCAATAGCTCTATCCCTTCAACAGACCTGATTGCTGTTGATGGTTCATCCTCCCCTGTGGATGAAGGGGATAGGGATTGTGGACCAACTGATGCTCAGGCCCACATCAAAGAACTGGCGCAGAATAGCATTCTCAGCCAAGGCAATAGTCAAGAGTTGATGTATTTTTTAATGGAGTTTCCCAATCCTGATTATTATACATCTGCTACATGTTGCCTAGTAGATTTTCACCCAGAAGCAATGAGATCTCCGGCTGTATGCAAAGCTCCTTGCTTTGGAGCAAGCCATCGGGACTGGTACTTCCTGGACTCCTTCTCAGGAGGCTTTGGTATGTATGTATTATCTTTCATTAACTGTGTTCAAGCTCGTAATTGTTGACAGCGCAATATACAAAGATACTGCAACTCTGTCCGTCTTTCACCTGAGTTGCCATCATATTGCAGCTATGCTACAACGAAGCTTGTGATGGTATGTGTCACTCTCACGAGGTCTGAGTAAGCATATTAGTGGTCTTTGCTCTTGTGGGATGTTCTTAAGAACATTTCTTCCCAACTGCCATGTGGATGAAATGCAGATCCGCACAAAACAGCACTCGTGATGAAATGTGTTGGTCAATATCTCACTCAGGGCCGCTCAGATTTTAAAAAGAAGGCACGTTCTTTTTATTTGATTGGATGGTAGTGTATTGATCCCCTTCAAGCTCCTCGGATCTGTTGCTCCAGTCGAAGACCCTGACCTTGGCGTTGACATTTGTTGCCAATGGAACAGTGACAGTCACTGCCGCATTGTGGGCTCGCATTGCATTCTTGATAAGTTTTCGACTAAGCTCAATTTCGTTCTATTCATATGATCGTCATAGCGTGGTGTTCTTGGTTCGCATGCCGGCGCAACATTTTGGAAGAGTGTTGATAATGAATTCAAGAAGCTCCTGGAGAAGGCCATGGAGAAAGCACAAGGGAATCAAGAAAAAGCGAAGAAAAAGTTGCACAAATGAGTCATTCCTTTGCGCTGACAGAACTCCGTCTGAGCGATTGAGTTGCAGGTTGTTCAAGGAAATTCTTGAGCTTGATTATCAGCTGTACGGGAACCCTGCCACTCATCATACAACTCCTTCACAAGCACCCTTGCAAGAATGGCAGAAAGCTGCTGATACCGCTGCATCCACTGTCCTCACTGTCTCCGCTGCTTCCAAGCGCAAGAACCGCTCTTAATTACTATAAAAATCTTGACTTGTGCTCCATGATACCCAATTAATTACTAATTTCCATAAACATGTCAGAAAATTTGCAAAGAAAATAGAGAAATCAATGATTGAAACTCGTAAAAATAATACCGGACTGTTACAGTTCTTTCTTTAGTATTCATTATATAAATGCTATTTTTGCGATTAAAAAAAGGAATATAACTTTTGAACCACCTGGAAATCAGACGAAATTTTACAAATAAAAATCCGGCTGTCAAGGTGGATGCCGTGTTGGGCGACAGACGAAATATATGAAAAGAAAGCTGGCACCAGCTAGACTGACGCATGGATTCCACAAGGAGTGATTTGTGGGTGAGAGATCGGACCTGGGATTATTGTGGACCCATTGGGTGATTTATGCGGCAGCTATGTGGGGCCCGCGCAATCAACACAGGGGTGCCGCGGCTGGTCCACGGGTGGTTCCCGCGTTCTAGCTACAAGGAAATGGCTCGGGCTTGTACGAGGAGCCTCGAATATCCCTATGGAGGCCCGTTCCAGCTGGGGGGGAATTGTCCGGACCGCCCTCATCCCAAAAGGGAAATAAAGTCCGGACGGGAACCAGGCCTTGTCGAAATCCATAGAATTTGTCCGGATTCTGACTCCGGCCTATTAATAAAATATTATAAAATATCTTATAGTAATATCAAACTTAGCTAGATCTAATTACCTGAACTAGGATTTAAAACTACCATAGTTATGCCATTCTAGTCACTCTCTTCCTCATTAGCTTCCTTCTCCTTCTTGCAGCTTTCTAACTTAACCAAGCCAGCCTGAAGTTTATTTCTACCAGAATTGAAATCTCTCCAAGACGCCTAAAGCTCACCCGTACAAAATCTACTGTATCACATTTTGTCCCAAAGACGTGCAAGACACTTTATTTCTCTGCTAACTAAGTGACAGACTCCAGTACTGCATTAACAGTCTGTTTCATATAATCCCTAGAATTTCGAAGCTTGCAATCAATCCAACTCAAAGCAATTGACCAGTCACGTTGGATCCCCTGTAATGTCCATAGTTCCTGCCACCACGTAATGACCTAAAACGGCAGATATTCATCAGCACCCTTCGCTTCTCCTTTGTAACGAAAATTGATAAAGGAGTTACAGCCATGAAACCAAGCCTTGCCTTTGAGAGTGCAGAAAGCGCATCAGGAACAGCGGTTCCGACTAGACAGATAACTTCAGATAGCTAGAGGTGGAGCGAAGACTTGTATGGCTATAAAAGTATGTAGGATAAGTAAGCCTACTTTGGCCATCTGATTGATAGAACATCAAACTCTCACTTAGCTGGTTCGGAAGTGAAGCTGGCCAGGGCAACCACAGCGACTGTTGATCGAGTATTCCGTTTCCTTTCACCGGTGGTCGCGGTGGGGTGGATTAGCGGGACAACGTTTGACAATTTGAGATGGAACATATACCAAATAGGGTCATCGTAACGGTTCTTTCTGATCACTGGTTACGTTAAGTGTACAGCGGATGCTGTACATTAATCACCTTGAAGTGAATTCCATAAATAAAGGTCAGTGAAGGCTTCAGCCGCCTACTGATCCGGTCAGACGGCAAGTTACAAAATCTGCTTACTGAGTTGATGCCACCATAAATGTGGCCTTATGGGCAGATGTGCATATCTCAAAAAGACTAAACGAGGATATGGACATCCAGCTTACTACCCTTGGTTTCAATCTCGCATGCTCTTCCCCTTTCACTAAAACTGGATGACGTTGTCAGGTTAATCGTATCATGATTTGAAATGTAGAAAGTTATCAAGAGCTCGAACTGTGACTTCGTTGGGATCAGGATAACTCTTGCCTTTGTTCGTCTGGTTTGCTGTGAGATCTAGTTATATCTGGCCTGAATGGGGCTTAACGTGGCAAAGGTATTTGGCCCTGTGTCAGATTCCTTAACGCTGTACCATGGGTGATCAATGATACCCGGGAAGATATAATACGATGGTATGTTTACCTCTGACGTTTGACCCAGTTTGCTGTACCGCTAAGCGTCTGCCATTGATGCGCCGAAGCTCTTGTGTCGATTTAACCTATAATTGTTTTAGAATCAGTCAAAGATCCATTGTGAGAAGCTGGGCAATTTTGACATACCGCCGCTGTCAGGCTGAATTACGATGATGCGCGATCTTACTGACCTAAGACTCGGCCACATAAAACCCAGCCTAAATATTCATCAATCTCACATGTATTATTTAGAATAGATTGATCCTATACATAGGAAGAGAACTAGGTGCATTACTTGTGAGCTGGAGCATGTGATTGCGAAAGCAACTATATTGGCATATTGTTGGCCATCGGTCGATTCAGTTGAACTCCTGTGAGGGAAATTGTGGATGTCTACATCTCAAATACATATACCAAGATGTCATCGTTGAACGGTGTTTGAAAACGGAACAAGAGGTAGACCTCCCCAAAATGGAAAGAGACTCGAAAGAGGCTGACAACCTGTGGTGAGCGCTGTGATCAACAACGTCGAAGGTCCTTAAGTGGACAAAGAGTTCAATAAACCCACCTAGATTGATAAAGTGAGAGATCACTGGCTATAATACATTCTTCAAGAATCAGTGCGCGCTCTACTAAAGCAACCACTCGCTCGCGGCCAAATGACCTCAAGGCTATGCAGATGTCGCTTTCTAGGAACAAACCGTGACGTATAATGGACTTTGCACAAAACGCTGCATAAGGAACAACGAGATGTCGATAAGTAGTGCAACTGCAAGGCATATATGGTGACACATAGCTATAGAGGTAACGACAACAGAATAAACAAAAGACATTAAATGCTACATATTTCCGACTGCGAACATAAGAAAGCCCCAACAAGACAGCGGAGAATGTTGAAAACATTGAGAGAATAGAGACAGAGATGAGAAGGCAGAAATAAGGGCAGAATTTTCCAAAATCATTTCGGGGACTAGTTTTGTGCCTATCAGCATCCAAGTCCGAAATCGCGTCCCAGATTGACGCATCCATATCGCGTTGTCAAAGGTTGAGGGAAGGGGATCTGGAAGAGCTGCCAATTTCAAGAGGGGATAATAGTGAGGATCCATTTTCGGAAGGCATGGATGGGCGACGAAGTTGGAACGCGGGTAACTCTGTCACCTAATACACCTGATAACCTAAGCTAGTTAGACCGTGAGAACAGGGGTGTTGTGAGGGGCTAAGTAGCTAAGGTAGTCACATACCGTCTATACCGCGACAAATTCCGCGGTATGGTGTTGTTTCCCTTAGAAAAAAATAGAAAAAATGAGTCGAAAGGCAATAAGAAAAAACTCTTATGAGACGTAAGACCAGGATATGACCCAGGACCCGTGGGAGAGACCACCGGGAGAAGACCATGTGTCAGCGCTGTCCGGGAACCGGCCGCATCACTGGCCGCTACAGGCACTATCGGTCCTCCGGCGATGTCGCCATCACCGACACACGGCTGCTCGCCGTCTGCGATAGCGAGCTTGATAACTGCCCTTCAAGGCCACCTTTTCGCGGCGCACAAAGTGCATACGGGGATATTCGAGTATGGAGAGCTCTATTATTAATAAATAATAAACTTATGGCTGTGTTATCCGTGTCTACATGCCTGGAGAGTGAGAATACCTAAGTAAATTACAAGAAAATAAAATAAAAGTAAATAAAAAGTAAAACTAGATGAATAATCCATTCTAGTGCATACAGAGGTTTTCCGCAACCAATTAAACTATTTTATTTCGTCTTATGTTGCAGACGGTGAAGTGCAGATCCTACCAAATACGGAGAGACGCCGTGCTGACTTCACATGCACGTGACCTTCGCGTCGCTCAGCGGCTTTTCCTTCTTCCTACTCGTAAGTACCTGCTACACCTGGTTGCCTTTAAGTACTCACATCTTCTTTCCACAGTCGTTTTCCTGTAGGTTCTAGAGATGCAGAGCAGTGATTATGCTGTTCGTAGGGTTCGCTCGGGCGCCAGCAGAGGTGTGCAGATGATAACCATGCGTTCTCACTCTCGGCGACGAGGTCGGAGAGATTCAGACAACGGAGATGAGGAGAGGGCAGAGGGTTCCGTACGTGGAAGGTTCATCACTAACCGTGAGCTTAAGAAACAGCGAGAGCTTGACGATGCAAACCGGAGAGCCGACCTCAGCCGTAAGTCCTTATATACCTCACACCATTGGCTTATCTCCATTACTTTGTCTTTCAGAGCTATCAGAGCGTACTCGTAAAGCTGCTGCCAATGTAGGACTCACCGACGAGGCTCCATCACAACCTGAAATGGGTTTCGGGAATGATGCTATAGGTGGTGACGATGATTGGGAGGATGTACATGAGGCCCCTCCGGATGAAACTACGCCCATGATCGTTTATGATCATAGCCATGCAGGTGAAGAACCTATTCAGTGGCCGAAGATAATCGGAGACATTGGTCAAAGGTGAGTATCTTCCTGCTTGGCTCTACTGATACTAACATGTGTATTTTAAGGCGATACCGTAGCTATGGTGCTGGCCTTTGGAAGGAACGTGTATCAAAGCGCAGGGCATACTGGGAATCGCAAATGCTTCATCTTTACGAGGCTTATATGAAGTACAAGTACGGAACTACTTCTGGTACGAGCGGCGACGACACAATGGAGCAAGATGAGCCTGTTCAGCAAGACCCACGCGACCCTACGGAATTCTCGATTGCCGTGTTAGGACTTAGTGGTAAGTACTTATCTGAAGGATGTGATATAACACTGAGGCCACTTCACAGGTTACGAACCATCGCGGGTCTTGCCCCATCCTCTCCGCCCTCATCCCTTCCTTAACCAGACGCTGATCAGCCATGGGCTGCTTGGAAGCGCTCCTATCGTCCCATCACTAGCATTCCCGATTCATGATCTTGAAGTGTATCGTCGTTGCCGTATTCACTGCCCTCAGTTCAGTATCCAGCAGTGGATCAAGGTAATTTGTGATATTTCTAATGTATGTTTCTTTCTCAATACTTAGATATCAACTTATGTCTTTTAGATTAATTATAGACCCAGTTATCGAACGCAGTTCTCCGACGCCTTCGACACTTACCTTGAGCTTCGTCGGATGCTCGAGAAGGCTATTAATAGGTCCCTGGAGCGTGATAAGCCTAATTGGCGACTTACGCATTCTTGCCCAGCATGTCATTACAAGGTATGTTTCTTTATCATACATATAATAAATATAAACTAGGACTGACTATTCCTCTAGGTTGCTGATGAACCGGAACTCTCGCCTTCCATCATCGGTGCAATCGACGGCAACAACAGCCTGAAGCGATTCATACGGAAGGACCGCGGTCAAGATGACTTGGTGTTCGACAGCGACTATTTCTTATCAAGAGAATTTGTAGACAAGTTTGGGAGTGAAGTCAAAGTCAGAAAGAAGGGTCGAAAGGGCAATAAGGAGGTACGTTACAATTACTTTGGTGCTTCTGTTGGCTCATGTGTTGGTTTAGGTCGATGTTGAAGCAGAAGGGGATCCCACTGACGGGAACGACAACACCTTAATCCTCCTCTGCACTGATAACTGGAAGGCTGCGAACGCTGAGAGTCTGAAGCGTTTGATCAACGCATTTGAGGAGACGGGGATATTCCTAGCCGTATGTCGGCACGGGATGATTTGGATAATCTGCGACATGGTCAGGAGCGGTGAACTGTAAGTTATGTTCATATATGATACTGCCCTGCGCTGACCTACCTTTAGAGCAAAATATCCCCTCGCTACATGTGCGTATCTCCTTAGTCTGTTACCCAAAAGCCCCGGACTGGGGTATGATATCGCCTGCTCTTTTGGCCGTACATTGGCCCGTAGCTCTCTCAGTCCAAAGGCTAAAGAACGAAAAATAAAGCTTGTTGTGCCAGCATTCCATGGTTATGCACATAATCATCCTTGCCAGCTCTCCTATCACATTCAAATGACGGAGGGATTTGGCCTTGAGGATGCTGAGACATGCGAGCGTGTATTCTCAGGTTCCAACAAGGTTGCTCGTCTGACACGCCACTGCACGCCATTCCACCGCCACCAATTCATTGATATGTACTTTCAGCAATGGGATTTTGCGAAATACGAATCACTAGGTATATGCTTGTTATTCTAAATAAATTGTATACTTATGATATCGTAGGGATGTTCCTCCATCAAAATTATATCCAAGCGTTGGAAATCTTGGAAGAGATGCCCGCCGAGATTAATATGCTCACCGGGGGCCGTATGATCGCCGATGCTCATTATGTCAAGTGGCTTGACGAAGAACGTCTCTACCTCGAGTCAAAACAAAAGGAACCGGAATTAGAAACCTTCAAGATAGATTATGTAGAGCTGTTGCAGAAGTATGAGGCAAGGTGAGCCTGTCCATTGGCATACCATTTTGTTGAATATAACTTACACACATTCCAGAATCCTCGCAGAAGATGCTAAGAACATAGCTGACTCTGCAGCTGACTCTGCACAAAAGATACGATTGTCGCGTGTGGCACGTGAAGCATGGGATACCGCGATCTATTTACAGACCGATCTCAACGACCTTGAAGTGCACCTCGGAATATCTGAACGTTGGACTTCGCAATCACCAGGTTATCAGACAACTCTCAAGTACATGAACCAGCGGCAGTTCCAGCTGGCTGTCGATAAGCTGGAAGGTTTGGTTGTGCAGCGGCTTTTCGAACTTACCAAGGCCAATGCCTCGGAGACAGGTATGATATTCAATCCATATTGTTATTCTTCATCATAACAATTATATGCCAGGCTACAAGCTTCGTACGCACATCAACAAGGCCATCAAATCCCGCTCAAAGGCTTGTCAACGTGCCCTTCGTGCATATAATCTTGCTGC
>KN837083.1:1034844-1055548 GCA_000827215.1 Sphaerobolus stellatus SS14
GGGGATTAAGGGATTAGGATTGGGGATTAGGGATTAGGATTGGGGATGAAGGGATTAGGATGGGGGATTAAGGGATTAGGATTGGGGATTAAGGGATTAGGATTGGGGATTAGGGATTAGGATTGGGGATTAAGGGATTAGGATTGGGGATTAAGGGATTAGGATTAGGGATTAGGGATTAGGATTGGGGATTAGGGATTGGGGATTGGGGATTGTGGATTGTGGATTGTGGATTGTGGATTGTGGATTGGGGATTAGCAGTTTGGGATTAGGAATAGAGATTAAGGATTAGGGATTGGGATTAGGGATTAAGGATTAGGAATAGGGATTAAGGATTAAGGATTAGGAGTTAGGATTGGGGATTGGGGATTAGGAGTTAGGATTGGGGATTGGGGATTAAGGATTAGGGATTAGGATTGGGGATTGGGGATTGGGGATTGGGGATTGGGGATTGGGGATTGGGGATTGGGGATTGGGGATTGGGGATTAGGATTAGGTATTAGAGATTGGGGATTAGGAATAGAGATTAAGGATTAGGGATTGGGATTAGGGATTAAGAATTAGGAATAGGGATTAAGGATTAAGGATTAGGAGTTAGGATTGGGGATTGGGGATTAAGGATTAGGGATTAGTATGGAGCCCGAGTGGTGTCAGGTTAAAATTTTCAGATTCCGACAATAGACATCAAACATTGAATTTCATCAATGGGTTTTGGATATTAGAGTGAGTGTCTGTCAATATTTATTGGGTATCTGTATTATATTTCATGAGGATACTATATATGCAAAGATAACCAGTAGCAAGGAGCACGTGATTTGACAAAGAAGGCCGCTCAGTCCCGGCTTGCCACTCGCACGCATCTCCCTGCAGTCATTTAGACTTATTCTGAGAAAATATCTATATAATATTCGGTTCAGAAGTTCTTAACATCTTAAGAGTAGATAATTAAATTATAAAGAAGATACACAAGGGCCATGCAGGAGCAGCAAGGCAGACATGAGGTTTCCACAAGGCTGGGAAGTCTTAAACCATGGATCTGTCTACCCGTCTTTCTTACAGCAACTCCCCATGTTAGATACGGAGGACTCTGAAGCACTGCCTCCATCTGTATTCATTCCAAATCCCTCTGGTAGTAACCAATACAAGGATTGCCATATGTATTCCCATTGTCTCTTTCTTGCCTGTCAGTATCTGTGTACAGCCTCCAGGGATGATGAACGTGTAAAACAGCTCATTCATGACTATGACCGGCAGGGTGTAAAAAGTCCGAAGACCCTCAGTGAGCTGCTGCTGGCAGAATATAATATTGTTATGAGGTATGTGGGCTTCACACGTCCAATGCCTTTGAGTACTTAACATGTCCCTTTCAAGCCCTATCACTGTATCATGACGAAAGAGGGATTATGGAATCATGAGCAGCAAGGCAACAACCCGCAGCCTCCCAGATGCTGTTAAGCATCAGATGGTACTTGATCAGCTTGAGATGGATCCGGGAAGATGGCAGGGTCCTGCGCTCATTAAGGAAGGAATCTGCATGCAAACTGGCCTTGATTTAACTCGGTATTTTACCCTAAATTTTCAAATATTAACTTATAATATTTAAACGTGCTTATTCAGCGATTTTGTAGAGGAAGAAATGCGGTATCAAGACCCAGAAGGATTCCAACTACATGATCCTACCTCAAAGAGGATAAAGAGAAGGGCACTCGTCAACCTTGGTATTCATGAAGAGTGGAGTGGTGATGGACATGATAAGCTGAAAAGAATCGGAGTTGCTATTTATGGGATTCGTGATGTCTGGTCGGGGAAGTGGCTGGGATTGTGGGTTATTCCTGACAACAGACTCAAAGACACTATTGCATATCTCTGGCTCTCATTAGTAGAAGAATACAGCGGTGAGTTCTCTCATTCCTCAACAATTAATTTCTGCCTATATCAGTTCTGGACACAAATAGGCCTCCCAATTCAAACTATGACAGACTGTGGTTCGGAGACCACAATGGTATATGGTCTCGCAACAGCTTTGTGGTTGGTTCAAAATAGTACTCTATTTTGTTACCTCAATAATCTGACATGCTTCACAGCGAAGCATTCTTCCCGGAATTCCCTGTCAATGAGGTTCCCGCACATCCCTTCTTATGAAGCATCCACAATATAACCATTGAATGAGGGTGGTCGCAGCTTAAGTTCCAATTTGATGCAAACATGGATGAGTTCTGGGACAAGGGGTTCACAGACGGTATATATGATCCATATGATGAGCAGCACATGTGAGTCTCTTCACTAAGCTTGATATTATTATTATTGCATAACCTAATACTGTTACAAGTGCTCTTGCTCGCTGGCTTTGGTCCGTCCTTATCCAAAAAGAGATTACCCAATGAAAAAATAGATTCAATGCTCACAAGCCTCGCCGTGATCACCAAAAATTTAATCCATCCGGTGTTGCACCGAATGTTGTGTTTGCTCTCTATGAAAAGCATGGTGGTATTAATTGCCTTCGAGAACTAACAGAAGAGGCACGTGTTCTTATTAGTGACTTAAAGAAAAAGCTTGGAGCTGAGGAACTCCTTCAATTCACTCCCCCGGCATTTGCGGAGCGATGCAAGCAGGCGTTAACTTCCCTAAACCTTCAAGAACTCTCATTTACCAATGTATGGGAGGTTTTTCGCGATATGTTTCCACTTATATTTGAAGAAGAGCTGTAATATATTGCAATCTGACACTAAACAACAATTCGAAACTACCGTCAAAGAGAGTGGCATTGCCAACATGTGATCAAGCCTTCAGTACCGCACCATCTCTTAAGTCACCCAGCCGCACTCATTTAGTAGGCGAAAACCCTAGAGAAAATAAATGTAAATATAGTGTAAACAAGATATGTTAAAATAAATACCAAGGCGAAGGGGTCCGGGCATAAATCGAGGCTGGAATTTGATAGGAGGGAGAACAACACTATTGGTTGTGGGTGGAGCTGAAGTAATGGCTTGAAGGCACGGAAGCATGGCTGGGATTTGCTTATCGCTAGGTTCATTAGACTTTTCGATGTGTGATTGAGTGAGAGGGTTTATGACAGATTCAGGCGAGACACCCTCCAAGTGCAACTTGCAACAATAATCATTGCATGCATGTTGCCTAAGGAATTGGTTTATAACCTTCTTTCTGTCATCAGATGTGTTCCACTGTCCACCCACACTGCGAATACAAGGAATTGATCAAAATGAATATAATACAACATTAAAAAACTCATGTATGTATCTGCGGATCATAGAGCACAAGTTCCCCATCATCGAGAAATACACCTTCAAAGCACAGACATAAGCTACATTCATAAAAAAAATAGAATAGCTCTCACCCTGAATTATCGGTAATTATAACTGTGTGCGCACTATCCACTAAAACAGCATGAGTAAATGCTGTGATAATATGATTCATTTCATCTTGCTCTGCTAGCTCACATCCTATGCCATTTTTATCTGTAAAGTGAATTTCTTGGCGACTGGCTATGTCGAGCAATGGTGTGGCGAGGAAGGTACTGTATAGCATCGAAGTGGTATTAAGGGTGCTATTAGCAGGCCCTAGCACATCGTTGTTCTTGACAACTAATTTCCCGCAGAAGGCCAAATCGGCATTGTATTGCAATCCTAGCCAGTATTAGAGATAAATAACCAGGAGCGAAACAACACATACTTGGAATCTTCACTTGGTAATAGTCCGCACATTGCTTGAAAATTTTGAGATGATAATCGGCTTTCATGAACGCCATGAAATCTTCTTCTAAAACAGTGTTATTAAAACTGTCTGAGACACCGTGTTGGTGAAGGACTCCTCCGAGTTGAAAAAGAGTGAGTGCAGCTTGGCCAATATATCCCTAACAACATAAAATATTAGCACTGTCAGTGGTCTGATGCATGTGTCAACAAAAATCACATACTTTAAAAGCCCACTTTCTAAGTCCTTTTCCAAGGTATCCTCCTACCGGTCCTATCATTTTGCCAAAATTTGCAGCACAATCCTTATGAACGGCTACTAATTCCTTGACATCTGAGGCAGTAAGTAAAATCTTGCCATCTGGAGTAACTATGCAGCTCATCCGGTGGAAGGCATGGAAGTCATAAGACGACACATCATAACTGGGTTGACAATGATATGGTGCAATGAACAGCTTGGGCTCGGGCTGCATGGATGCTTCCTGAACATTGCTCACAGAGCCTGTAGTAGCTGCCAATGCAGACTTCCTTGCTTCGTCTGGAAGACATAACGTTAGACACTGCCAAGTAATATATCATCTACATATTAACTTACTAAGCTTCTGTTTACGAGCTGCACTGCATGTGAGTCGTTTTATCACAATGGGCTCAGGTCCAGATTGCTCATCTAGCATACTTCCATCTTCTGTCTCCTAAATAAAGCTGAATAAACAAGGACTACAGTACGTGAGAAATGTGTGCACTCACCAAGTCTGAATTATGGCTGGACAGGTGTGCTTTCTTCTTCTCGATGTTTATTTGCTTCTTCTTGCATTTGAAATTACCTGAATTTACTGGAATTCCTTCATCAGAATCCTGCTCAGATTGCCCCTAATAAATAGCCAATAATTAGAGCCATAAGAATATGCTGGAGAGACGAAATACTTACAATTGTGTTGCTGTACAAGTTAAGTTTAATTGAGATGGCTCGACACTGAATATCAGTATTTGACAACTTCTTTGCCTTCTTCAAGTCATCAAAATACTTTCCGAAGCTTTGGTTTGATGCTATGACCTCCTTAACGTGAATGACCTCTGAAGGATGGTTCCTACTTTCCTTTGTTGCAATCTCGACATCCTCCCTAATAGATATGGTTAAAAAGTGGATATATCTGGACAGAAAAACAAAGGGTAAACTTACAATCTAAAACTCGGCTTAACAAGTTCTTGAGTTGCAGGACACTCAATATAAGCATGCTCAGCAGTGAGAAGCATTTTCTTGATGGTGTCTTCAAGCTTTGAGCTAGGCAATGTGGAGAACTTCACTGGGTTCATAGAAAGCTAGATGGAAGAAATGAGAGGTGAAAAGAATGCTTTTAAGCAGTGTACAACATACCCAGTGAGATTGGCTCTTGATATACATGCACAAATAGACAATGAACAATATGTTTGTCTTGTTGATGTGATTACTGGAACTCTTCTTATCAGCATCCTTGTAGGCTGCCTGTTTCAACATTGTGTAGTTCTCAGCCTTTTGAAGACCAAGGTCTTAGGCTGTTTCTCGAGATGTTGCACACTGGCAGTAGAATGATGAGTGTCCGCTCGCTGCATGATACCTGCTGCAGTAATCACATGTTCTAAAAGAAGCTTGTAAGAGCGAGTAGGAAAAATATGTAATATGAAATACACCTTCCTGCACCAGTTTCTCATCCCTTATATCATCATCCAGCTCCTCCTCAAATATATCTTCAAGGGTTAGACCATTTGCAGTGCAACAGTCACATATAGGACCTCCCATAGCCTTGAAAACAGTGCCACAGCCACGACATTGGGATGAATTCTGAGTAAGAAGTCAGTAACTTGGCGTAACAAGGGCACCTGAAACAGACATACTTCTATGGTGCGTTGTTCAGTGGCAGATTTACCCTGGAGCTTAGTGCAACAACCACATTGAGCACAGTCAGAGAGTTGTGGATAGTTATTGTTGCAGCTAGTACAAGTGGGCATTGAGAGGGTGAAGTCTGAAGACAACTACGACGTACAACTGCAAAATGGACTTCTATTTATGTGCAGCCCGCAAGGGTGTCATGGAAAGAGCTGGAATATTGGAGCAAAGTGGTTGCCCAGGTAGAATGGTGGCGTTGCTGACTTCTTCAATGCGGTCATCATTGTAGACCACGGTGATCAATCAGCATGGAACAGCGGCAAGGGCTCTGCAACGTTTCAGCAATTGAATTTAAGTATAACACAGATATAGGGACTCACAGCAAAGGACTGGATGTGTAATTCTGAGGAGATTAACCCGGAAGCACTTTGGGGAAGGAACTTGTTCATTGCTTTGTACTGTCAGATCTGTCCAAGGTCTGTCCGTCAAACCATGTGAAGTATGCTCAGACACCTAACACATACATAAATCAATTCAATCCTCTTCATAAAACAATGGTATGGTGTCGTTGAAGTCATATCGCAATGGAATGTGTGAAGTGAGCTAGGGTGCCAGTTCCCTATGCTAAATGAGGGCTTGGGCTAGCTTACATAATTATCATCGCCCACAATGCACAACAGGGCATGATGGCTCAAAGTTTTGCAAAAGACGCAAAGGTAGTTCTAATGAGGCAGAAGATGGAGAAACATGCTTACATTGAAGAAAAAATGCTATTTTGAATGTCTTTGAACAATAGCATGTATTCCCATATCCCCCAGTAGGCACCCAAAGGCCATTGATCAAAAGCTGTTAATAAAATTCATCAATCAGCAGCCAAAACCTGTATTTTTAACCTGACACCACTCGGGCTCCATAGATTAGGGATTAGGGTTGGGGATTGGGGATTGGGGATTGGGGATTAGGATTGGGGATTGGGGATTGGGGATTGGGGATTGGGGATTGGGGATTGGGGAATAGCAGTTCGGGATTAGGATTAGGGATTAGGGATTGAGGATTAGGAATAGAGATTAAGGATTAGGGATTGGGATTAGGGATTAGGGATTAGGAATAGGGATTAAGGATTAAGGATTAGGATTAGGGATTAGGGATTAGGGATAAAAATTGGGGATTGGGGATTAGCACTTTGGGATTAGGATTGGGGATTGGGATTAGGGATTAGGATTAGAGATTAGGGATTGGGGATAGGGATTGGGGATTAGGATTGGGGATTGGGGATTAGCAGTTTGGGATTAGGATTGGGGAATAGGGATTAGGGATTAGGATTGGGGATTAGGGATTAGGATTGAGGATTAAGGGATTAGGATTAGGGATTAGGGATTAGGGATTAGGATTGGGGATTAGGGATGGATTAGGATTGGGGATTAGGGATTGGGGATTAGAATTGGGGATTAGGGATTAAGGATTAGGGATTAGGGATTAGGATTGGGGATTGGGGATTAGGATTGGGTCCTCAATCCCCAATCCCGAATCCTAATCCCTAATCCTTAATCCTTAATCCCTAATCCCTAATCCCTAATCCCCAATCCTAATCCCTTAATCCCTATTCCTAATCCCTAATCCCTAATCCCTAATCCCCAATCCCCAATCCTAATCCCTTAATCCCTATTCCTAATCCCTAATCCCTAATCCCTAATCCCTTAATCCCTATTTCTAATCCCTAATCCCCAATCCTAATCCCTAATCCCTAATCCCTAATCCCTAATCCCTAATCCCCAATCCTAATCCCGAACTACTAATCCCCAATCCCCAATCCTAATTCCTAATTCCCAATCCCTAATTCCTAATCCCAATCCCCAATCCCAATCCCTAATCCCCAATCCTAATCCCTAATCCTTAATCTCTAATCCCCAATCCTAATACCGAACTGCCAATCCCCAATCCCCAATCCCCATCCCTAATCCCTAATCCCTAATCCCTAATCCCTATCCCTAATCCCAATCCCTAATCCCAATCCCCAATCCTAATCCTGAAGTGCTAATCCCCAATCCCCAATCCCCAATCCCCAATCCTAATCCCTAATCCCAATCCCCAATCCCCAATCCCTATCCCTAATTCCCAATCCTAATCCCTAATCCCTAATCCTTAATCCCTAATCCCCAATCCTAATCCCCAATCCCCAATCCTAATCCCAAAGTGCTAATCCCCAATCCCCAATCCTAATCCCCAATCTCTAATCCTTATTCCCTAATCCCCAATCCTAATCCCTAATCCCTAATTCTTAATCCCTAATCCCCAATCCTTATCTCTAATTGTCAGGGGACAACCCTAAAACTCCATTTTCACAGTCATCCGGACTCCGCTTCTACACACATCAACAAACACTCGGAGTCTGAGAACCATTGGTACAGGCACCCAGACTCCACTTCAACACTGGTCGACAGGATCCCGGAGTCTGAGACCCCTACAGTCATATGTCCAATACTCACTTTCCGTGGTATAGGAATAGAGATGCAAGTGGACTCCGAGTCTCAATTCATCAAGTTCGTTCTATGGTATCAAAGTCCGGTTGTAGGCCCTTGTTGTGGCGGGAGAGCAGGAAGTTAGGGTGGATGCGGTGGCAGGTTCGGAGTCCAGATGCAGGGGCACGAGTTAGGGTGTAGTCAGGGTGATCCGTAAGGTCTTATTCTCATTCCTTGTTCCTGATGTGCATGTGGTCTCTCTATTGTGTATTTCTTGGCATCGATGGTTCCTGATTCCTTGCAGTATTTATTGGGCTCATGCTAGCAGAGGCAATCCAAGACTTTCTCTTTGGATTTCCCCTCTGCTAGGTGAGATTCCCCTTGCATGTATTATTTCCTTTATTTATATACTTTGAATTTCCCCTCTGCTAGGTCTGGCGTGACGTCCGTCGGACTCCGAGGGTTGCCCTTACACTAATCCCCAATCCCCAATCCTCATCCATCCCTAATCCCCAATCCTAATCACAAACTGCTAATCCCCAATCCCCAATCCCCAATCCCCAATCCCCAATCCCCAATCCTAATCCTAATCCCTAATCCCTAATCACTAACTCTTAATCCTTAATCCCTATTCCTAATCCCTAATCCCCAATCCTAATCCCTAATCTCCAATCCTTAATCTTTAATCCCTACTCCTAATCCCCAATCCCTATCCCAATCCCGAACTGCTAATCCCCAATCCCCAATCCCCAATCCTAATCCCTAATCCTCAATTCTCAATCCTTAATCCTTAATCCTTAATCCTTAATCCCTATTCCTAATCCCCAATCCTTAATCCCAATCCCTAATCCTTAATCCCCAATCCTAATCCCTTAATCCCTATTCCTAAGCCCTAATCCCTATTCCCCAATCCTCATCCCTAATCCTTAATCCCTAATCCCCAATCCCTAATCCCTAATCCCCAATCCTTATCTCAAACCACTACTAGTAATCTCAAACTGCTAATCCCTATTCCCTAATCCTAATCCCTAATCCTAAACTGCAAATTCCTAATTCCTAATCTTTAATCCCCCATCCCTATTCCTAATTACTAATCCCACATCCCTCATCCTTAATCCCTAATCTGAATCCTGAATCCATAATCTAATCCCTAATCCCCAATCCTTAATCCTGAATCATTAATACTAATCCCAAATCACTAAAGGACTGCTAATCCCAATTTTAGGTTTTCAAACCTAATTCTAAGCCCAATCTATGCTTGCCAATCTCAATCCCAATACTAATCCTGCTTCCAAACTGCCTCATCAATCCATCCATGTCCTAATGCTAACCCTGCAACCAAATGAAAATGCTTTACAAATCCTAAAGCATTATTACAATTCCTTCATCTTTTTACACTATTTCCTCACAGAATACCATTGTGAAAAAACTGAAAAAACTTAGGAAAGTTTTAATCAGCCTCCAAGATGTTCATAGTGTAATTCTTAAATTTTAACATGGAAAAAACCTTGATAAACCCATGTTAAATCATTGTCAGAAGTCTAGCACCCTTTCAAGATTCCTGTTAAAGATCTCCAAAGTTTTTTGGGCAAGAAAACATTGAAAAAAACCTATCCAGAACTTTGGTGAAAACTGAACTACACTCCAGGTTTTTCCTGTTGAAAATCTTGATAAATCCTTGGAGAGATCATACTGGAAATTTATTCATTTCCCATTGTTTTCCTCCTGTATTTATGAGGTTTTATCCTCCATAAATTTTGATTGAACAGAGCAAAAACTCTGATACAATTTATGCTTCCCTCAATGTTTTCTACCAATTCTTTCAATGTTTTTCATACCTGAGAGCCACCATAAACCTGTGGCAAAATCTTGGTTGATTTCAGACTTTCTTTAAGTTTTTTTATGAATATTTTTAATGTTTTTCACAATAGAAAACATTGAAAAACATGTGTTACAGCTGTATGAAAAATTTGTTTTCCAATAGTGTTTTTTCTATTGAAAAACAATGAGAAAATGGGGCTGACCTTTAATGTTTTTCTCATGTTTTTGTTGGGCAAAAATTTCTCAATGCTGCCAGTGTGACAATCATGGAATTCTTACAGATAGTCCCACTGATGGTCTACCATTATATAAAATGAGGTTTTAATGGAATAGTGTACTTAGAGTACAGAGACTAGAATAAAAAATCTCTTTTACCAAAGTTGCATGTCTCAGGTACAATGGGCACGCAAACCACAGCTGTTTCCAGCAGTGGTCTTACTTGGGAAGACCCAGTGGCAGAGGGCATAGAGGATGACTTCAGGTGCATAGTATCTGTGTCTTTGAATGTCATCTGTGAAGCAGTGTGTTGTCTAGTTTGGATTGCTGAGGTCAGCAATTTTTATTGTGGTGCAGTCTAAGTCAGTGGAGTGGGTGGCACTAGAGGCAATTCACTGGTTGTAATAAAAAAAAAACCCTGCAACAAACAGTGACAAAATAGTATGTCTCCATTGGGTTGGATCATGGAGCTAACAATGATAAACATGTGACATATTTTCATTGTTTGAGGGTGGTTCTTATAATAATAAGAGGTTGGTGAAGAACACTGTTGGAGACCTGGTCCAATCATGAGAATATGTTATTCCAAACTCACAATTGGGCTGGCTTCCAAACAACATGTTTAATTCTGTATGCCTCTCTTTTGGTACAAGGGGTGTACAGAAATGCAATATTTGGTTCCTCACTATTGGTTGCCCTGACCAACAATAATAAAAATATAATCTAGATTCATTGTTTGTGAGGGGATCAATTTAGATTTTATATAAATGAGATTCATTATTTGGCTTGTACCCAAACAAATTCCTGCTCTGAATGCACTATATCATAAGAGGTGATCACAACACAAACCATTTAGAGGATCTTTTCATTGTTTGTTTATGTTCTCAACTAAGAAGATCATAAGACATATTTTCTACCTTTGTTGCACTTTCCAACAGAAATACCAACACTATTTGTCATGACTGCCTATTCTGAAATTGTCCAGTCCTTTTTATTATGTTGGGCACAGGTTCCAATCTACTAATCCATCAATGTGAACTTCACTGTTTGCTATGAGGGTTTATAGTGAGACTCGGGGACACCAAGAGCATCATTTGACACCTGTGCTAAATCTAAATCTATGGTAAAATAGTTATTGTGTTGGACACAGCTGTTAATTTTGAATACATGTGCCTCTGGATCTAGATTCTACAGTATATATATTAAGTTGTCCCAGTGAATGAGATATTGGACAACTAGTATAAAGGGAGATCTGATCATTGAACAAGAGTGAGCAGTGCAAAACAAAGAGTCATACTAATGTAAAACAAAGGGACATCTAATATATACTGTAGAATCTAGATCCAGAGGTACATATATACAAAATTAATAGTTGTGCCCAACACAATAAATATACTACCATAGATTTAGATTTAGCACTGGTAATAAATGGTGCTCTTGGTTTCCCTGAAGCTCACTATAGGACCTCATAAGAAACAGTGAAGTTTATGTTGATGGATTAGTAGATTGGAACCTGTGCCCAACATAATAAAAAGGACTGCATAATTTCAGAACAGATGGTCATGACAAACAGTGTTGGTATTTTTGTTGGAAAGCACAACAAAGGTAGAAAATATATCTTATGATCTTATTAGTTGAGAACATAAACAAACAATGAAAAGATCCTCTAAATGGTTTGTGTTTGTGATCACTTCTTATGATATAGTGCATTCAGAGCAGGAATTTGTTTGGGTGCAAGCCAAATAATGAATCTCATTTATATAAAGTCTAAATTAGATCCCCTCACAAACAATGAATCTAGATTATGTTTTTATTATTGTTGGTCAGGGCAACCAACAGTGAGGAACCAAATATTGCATTTCTGTATACCCTTTGTACCAAAAGAGAGAGCATACAGCATTAAGCATGGTGTTTGGAAGCCAGCCCAATTGAGTTTGGAATAACATATTCTCATGATTGAACCAGGTCTCTAACAGTGTTCTTCACCCAGCCTCTTATCATTATAAGAACCACCCTCAAACAATGAAAATATGTCACATGTTTATCATTGTTAGCTCCATGATCCAACCCAATGGAAACATACCATTTTGTCACTGTTTGTCACTGGGTTTCTTTGATTACAAACAGTGGATTGCCTCTAGTGTGGGGGAGGGAGATGTGGAGCGATTTCATACTTAGCTAACTTTTCCCTTCAATTAACTACTAACTCAAGGATCATCTATGAAAGTCTTCTTGAAACATGCAAAGAGCTTACTTTGTCCCTGGGATTTTCACTGGACTCTGTATAAAAGGAAATCTTCACAAAACACCTTTTTCTTCCTCTGTAGTCCACTTGAGGAAACTATACAAAGAGTCCACTGACAGTCAAAGTTCCCTAGAGCCGTCCTTGCCCAGGAAATTTGACTATGTCTCCAGTGACATCATCTATGTTGGGATTCATTATGATAACATTAGAAGAAGCTATGTACAAAGTATCTGGGTGCAATGATCTTTGAATATGCTCAGACAAGCATGTCTTACAGAATCAAAATAGCTGTCAAAAGAAGAAGAAAACTCATAAAGCAGATATTGATATATATTCACTTATATTAAAGGAATAATTCATTACTGCCTGCACACAGGATTTTTTGGAATAGCCTGCCCAATCTTGATCAAGTTTTGGCAACACCAGTCCATTCCATGCCCCACAAAGTATTAGTCAATTCAATGTGGGCTTCATAAGATCCAATCACTTTCAAGGCAGATGACCAATGAAGGCAAAATGGATACAGGCATAGTCGATGAAGAGGAGGCACCCAAAGTAGTAATTCATCATGCATCCCATAGACCCACCCATTGTGGTGAATGGTGGCTTGGTCAGTGATAAATGACCACAGACTCACATGCTCTTTTTGTGGCTCCCCCACATTCTTCCCTGTCTCTGCATCCCAGATCCAAATTGTGCTGTCATCAGAGCCAGAGGCAATGTACTTGCCATCAGGTGAGAATGCAACAGACCGGACCCAAGATGTGTGCCCTTTTAGTGGCTCCCCCACATTCTCCCCTGTCTCTGCATCCCAAATCCGAATTGTTTTGTCATCAGAGCCAGAGGCAATGTGCTTGCCATCAGGTGAGAATACAGCAGACCGGACCCAAGCTGTGTGCCCTTTTAGTGGCTCCCCCACATTCTCTCCTGTCTCTGCATCCCAGATCCGAATTGTTTTGTCATCAGAGCCAGAGGCAATGTGCTTGCCATCAGGTGAGAATACAGCAGACCAGACCCAAGATGTGTGCCCTTTTAGTGGCTCCCCCACATTCTCTCCTGTCTCTGCATCCCAGATCCGAATTGTGTTGTCTTCAGAGCCAGAGGCAATGCACTTGCCATCAGGTGAGAATGCAACAGACCGGACCGAAGATGTGTGCCCTTTTAGTGGCTCCCCCACATTCTCTTCTGTCTCTG
Organism: Sphaerobolus stellatus SS14; assembly: GCA_000827215.1. Lineage (NCBI taxonomy): Eukaryota > Fungi > Basidiomycota > Agaricomycetes > Geastrales > Sphaerobolaceae > Sphaerobolus > Sphaerobolus stellatus. The sequence continues at coordinate 1,048,354 of KN837083.1, forward strand.
CATCCCAGATCCAAATTGTGTTGTCATCAGAGCCAGAGGCAATGCGCTTGCCATCAGGTGAGAATGCAACAGAAAGGACCCAAGATGTGTGCCCTTTTAGTGGCTCCCCCACATTCTCTCCTGTCTCTGCATCCCAGATCCGAATTGTGTTGTCATAAGAGCCAGAGGCAATGTGCTTGCCATCAGGTGAGAATACAACAGACAGAACTGAAGATGTATGCCCTTTTTGTGGCTCCCCTACATTCTCCCCTGTCTCTGCATCCCAGATCCGAATTGTGTTGTCATAAGAGCCAGAGGCAATGCGCTTGCCATCAGGTGAGAATGCAACAGACAGGACCCAAGATGTGTGCCCTTTTAGTGGCTCCCCCACATTCTCCCCTGTCTCTGCATCCCAGATCCGAATTGTGTTGTCATAAGAGCCAGAGGCAATGCACTTGCCATCAGGTGAGAATGCAACAGACAGGACCCAAGACATGTGCCCTTTTAGTGGCTCCCCCACATTCTCCCCTGTCTCTGCATCCCAGATCCGAATTGTGTTGTCATAAGAGCCAGAGGCAATGCGCTTGCCATCAGGTGAGAATGCAACAGACCAGACCCAAGATGTATGCTCTTTTAGTGGCTCCCCCACATTCTCTCCTGTCTCTGCATCCCAGATCCGAATTGTGTTGTCTTCAGAGCCAGAGGCAATATGCTTGCCATCAGGTGAGAATGCAACAGACCGGACCGAAGATGTGTGCCCTTTTAGTGGCTCTCCCACATTCTTCCCTGTCTCTGCATCCCAGATCCGAATTGTGTTGTCTTCAGAGCCAGAGGCAATATGCTTGCCATCAGGTGAGAATGCAACAGACCAGACTGAATATGTGTGCCCTTTTAGGGGCTCTCCCACATTCTCCCCTGTCTCTGCATCCCAGATCCGAATTGTGTTGTCTTCAGAGCCAGAGGCAATGCGCTTGCCATCAGGTGAGAATGCAACAGACCAGACTGAAGATGTGTGCCCTTTTAGTGGCTCCCCCACATTCTCCCCTGTTTCTGCATCCCAGATCCAAATTGTGTTGTCTTCAGAGCCAGAGGCAATGCACTTGCCATCAGGTGAGAATGCAACAGACTGGACTGAATATGTGTGTCCAGGAAGAGTACCCTGCTGTGCAGGCCAGTATTGCAATTGACCACTCTGCAAGGTCATTGTCTTGTTAAATTTGGGAGTATAAGTCCTTTTCATGATAGAGCCTTGGGGAGCAAATGTGAGTCCAGATATGTAGATGTGAGGTGCACTGTGCCCTATGGCAGGAGCAATATATCGCACAAACTTGATGGCATCTTGAAGAAGTGCTATGGCATTACCTATTTCTGTATCCTATCACTTACATCAGTATGCAGTGAACAAGCAAATACAGAGATACTGTGTGCTCACTGTTTCACTTGTCAAGGGTCCAAGCAACTTCACTAAAGTAGCTAGGGCAGGAACTGCATTACTTAATGACTGAAGGATACTCAGTGCTTCAAACCAGAATAGCAGCTTCTCTTTTGCAAAATGTATGACTTGTTGACATAACCTTTCATCCAGAGTACCCTTCAGGTGAAACTGCCAAAATAAGCAGGCATATTTGAGTGGTGATGGAATGGCATGCTTCTCCCTAGCACTGCAAAGCATTTCATCATTGGAAAGGAATGATGAAGGCAAATCACCAATATTGAAGCATAGGCATTTATATATTATGGAGAAGCAGCCATGAGCCATGAGCAAGTTCCCAGTATCCACATCAACATACCATACTCCACTGCGCTCTTTGGTTGTCAGGAAATCACGAAAGGATGTATGGTATGCTTGAATTGGCTCATTATTGTCTATTGCACCAATGAGAAGGGCACTCATTTCTTGCACAATAAGCTTGATCTCATTTGTAGATGCATTGTTTGCGTAGCTACGGAGCTTATGGAGGGAGCTGATGGACAGTGGCTCTGCAGCACTTAAGATCTGTGCCATAACAGATTGGTATCGTGCCTTGACATTAGGATAATTGAGATTAAGTTTGTCACTGAGAATGAAAGAGTATAGACCATCAAGTTCAGTGAGGGCAGAACCATTGATATCAAGAAGGTGCTGAAGTCGCTCCTTTAATGATAAACCTCCCTTGAGATCCTCAACCATAAACTTGCAGGCAGTGAATGCCCACTGAAAAAGGCCATCTGCTTTGTTGCACAGCTTTTGGTAGTCTGAATCCTCCAAGTATTCATCAGAGTCTTTTTTGAGCCAATCACGAATATAGAGATCAATATCTCCCTTTGCCTCATCCTTCCGATCATTTAAATCCATGTAATCCACCAGGAGATTCTCGTGAATGGCATTGAGGATATCTGATTCAGGTCGAGATGTAACAATGATACGAAAATTTGATGGTAATTCAACCACATGCTCAGTGAGAAAAGAGAGAAGATTTTTGCGCGAGCGAGGGGTTCCACTCTCATCCAGTGCATCTAGCACTATGAGTACGGGACCAGAAATAGTGCCATGGAGACGTCTTGCAGGGTCGATAAGAAGGCGATTCCATTGTGACTCGATGTCCATTGTTGCGAAAGACCCCAGCTTGTAGATGTTGGTTAGTTCCCGCCTATAACTCGAATGCCAGAGTGCGAGGTTGCGTGCAATGGTGCTAAAGACTGACTTCAGTTGACGGTCCTCTTTGATGCTGCGGTTGAACCGAAAAAAAGACGCCTGACGGTCAAGCTTTTCAAAACGCTCTGCAATAGCATGGGCAATAGCGGATTTGCCCATGCCCGCTCCTCCAATAAGGAACAAGACTCGTGGGTTGTTTATGTCATTGATCCAATTCGTCAGAAGATCCAAAGTGCCTATACGGGTGCCCGGGAGGTACCCTTTTAGCGGCATCCTGTTGGCATCAGGAGCAAGTGTCAAATCCAGCAGTAAGTCCATTTTAGCATCTACAAACGGCGCAGTAAATGCGATTTGTAAGTTCAAAATGAAACACTTAGGAGAAAATGAAAACACACCATTGTCCTCAACCTTCTCAAGGATGCAGAGAGTAGTAATCTCCGTCTCCAAAACTCCTCGCTCCGTAAATGCACGTTTGAGGTCGTCGAAAACCTGGATGTATCCTTTAATCTTTTTATCAATTTCCGTTCCAGAAAGGGCATTCTTGGTAGCCCGCAAGTCTAATCCCCCCGGATGTTAGCCCAAGTGCGACAGTGGGGAGGGCGGAGATACTCACAGATTTTTTTGACCTTGGACTGATCGCGGATGTAGTAGGCACATTCAACGGTTTGCTGCGACATGCGCTGAAGCAATTTTCGTCGATTCTCATCGAGACCACTCAGACGTTCGGCTGTGGTAAAATAATCATACACATTGTATATAGTTTTCAGAAGCTCTTGCATGGCATTATCGCGTTCGTTCTGCGCGAGGATGGGCTGCCGGGAAAGAAGTGGTCAGAAGACTCGGAGTGAGTGAGGACATAGCAACGAACCTTTACGGCTGAGAGGAGTATCATAGACGCCATTTTTGCATAGGGATGGATCTGAGAGGTTGATGAATGTCAGTCAATTGGCTGGTGGGTTGAAGAATACACACTTCTCCAAATTTGTCTACCAATGAGGCAAACACCTTGACTTTGTCCAGCAGCGGCTCCCAGAAGTTCACCATTGTGGATATTCCATCTACCCCAGGCTGGACCAAGGTCGAGGGAACTCCTCCGTCGGGTAGCTGTATCTTCAACAGTGCGTTGGTGGCTTCGCCGACTGCACCGGCGACTTCGGCGTGCCTATCAGGCGATTCTGCAGGTGATGGTTGTTGTTCTGAAGTAGAATGTTCATGAAGGTTTGATTCCTGGGGTTGAAGAAGCATTCTTAGTATAATAGGACGGCACGAGGTTCAGATACATATTCACCATGCCAGCCGGCTGAGGCATTTCCTGCATCAAATATTTGAATTTATGTTGAATATTAATCATTAGACAGCAAACTCACCTCATTGGTGCCTCCTACAGCGTTCCCACCTATCCCGTGGGACACGGGACCTGACGACGATTTCGAATCAGGATGTGAGTTCGGCGGACGCTTGAAAAGTTTTTTGAAGGACTTGGGGATGTGAGGCTTGCGTATGGGCATCTGGGGCGATAGTCAATGTTGGGGAGGAGTGTGTGTGTGAGGATGGAAGGCCACTTCAAGCGGTATCACTTGACCCAGGATACGTGTTGGCCCTGTTGGAGATCCCCTTTGTTGTTGATTCACACAGACCTAAGGAGAACAACTTATTCGAGACTGGTTGATAAAGACAGCTAGAACTAAAGACGAGTAAGTGAACCCAAAAATAGCGAACGGATAAACTTAGTGAATAGAATCAAATCTAGGGTTGATATGACCGCTTGTGGTTTATTTCAGTGTAACATTCAAATATAAATGATAACAATTATAGAATATTGCTCGAAATACTATTATTAGTACTTTAGGTGCTCGAAATAATGCTCAGCTCAGTGAAAATGTACCTCAGTAGCTACTTATGGTAGCTATCTTATGAATTACTTTAGTTACAAAAATTCGGTAAATTAAAAAGCACAGATATATATATAATGGAATCTACAACACAGCTAGATAATATGTGTTCGGGAACAAGTACAAAGAGCGTGACCACACAGAGACTCCAATTTGGCCTATGGGAAAATGGACATCGGAGTTTGAAATTACCATGCATTGTCCCTCACCAGTATGAGAGACTTAGTACAGGCTCCAGCTATTGCTCTTGATAGATTCCCGAGATTAATATGTAGAAAGTTTATTCCCGGGATTGTTCCATTGGCCGCTCTATGCATAAAGACTTATTACATCCGCACCTTCGACGACCATGTCTGTGACTGGAAGTTGACCGGAAGTTGACCGGAAGACCTCGCATTCTCTAGAATATTCTTTTCCTTTTCCTCTTTGCCCATTTAGTTAGTTAAAGCTTTATTATTGGCTAGTTACAATTCCCTTTCATTAGGACAGCCCAATATGATCTTATTATTTATTACTCATTGTAGTACATCCTCGTTTAGTTGAAAAAGCTTTCGGGGTCATGTTTCTAGTGTATCAAGGTCCCTGGCATCCATCGGATCTAGTTCGGCGGCAATCGGATTGATAACGATCGAGTGTACCCTGCATCGTTTATATGTTTTGGCGGACTTCGGACTGATGCTTGAAGGTTGATCATCCAGGTTTTGGGCCCGATACTGATAACAACTGAGGTCGCCAGAGATCCCGATGTTGAAGAAATTTGTTACCCACCGTAATTAAAGTACACATGTCTGATAGGGTCTATTTGCAACGAGATTTTCTACTTCGCTAGCCTCGGCTAGCTGCTCCACATCCAATTAAAACTAGATATTCTATAGAAAAATAACTGTAAAGATTTTCAATGTGAAAGGTAACTAGAATATGTTTTACAGATCAATTGTTGCGCGCCCTGTTTTTATCTTTATCTGTGTGTCCTATTCTGTATCTTTAGACTCTATAGATTGGGCCTATGCACAGCTGTCAGCGGTACTGCCCCTTAATAAGAATGACCGTTAACCCCAATCGGACAGTCACAGCTCTTACTACTACCCACCTATGGCTTTAGCCATAGTAGACTGCAGTTCGGTATATACTTAGTCTCTGACCTCAGCTTGAGGTGTGTCCTAGGAAGGACTGGGCCATTTTACGAAGCTAGTTGGGCGTGAACTCGTGGGCTCAACCAAGTCTAGAGCTCTACCGATGTCAGACGACACCTATAACACCGAACCGTTGAATCCGAACTGGCATCCTTCAATACAAGCATTGGTTGACTAGTGAGTTCATATTAAGTGACTTGATCGTTTTGACATTGATCTGTTACAGCCAAGCAGCCAATTATGCTAATGTGGCCGCTATAGGTAAGTATGATCGTTCCAATATACAGCTTTACTTGGCTATGATTCTTTGTTAACAGCTTCTCAAGCTTGGAAGTATATTTTTCAGCGGAAATTTAACATCATCACGCTTTTATACATCCTGGCACAATATGGCACACTGTGCGAACTGATCCTCACTTTCATCCTCGAGGTTGATGAGACAGTGGCCACATCTACAAAGGTGCGTCATTTGCTCCTTTCATCAATATCCAACTCACTGCAGTGTATTATACGGCAGTATGGTATCCTATGCAAAAGTTCCATGATTCTTACAATCAATCTTTAGAGTATGCAACCCTATCAACCTCACATATTATTTAGTATTTGCCGCTGCAGGAGTTGGTATTCAAGGTAAGAGTTGTCCCCCCTTTTTCACAATTAGTTGGATTTCATGCAGGCCTGCTTCTCGGGAGAGCCTATGCTGCTGCATATCGAAATCGCAAAATCATGGCAGCCTTAGGAACAATTTTTCTTATTAGTGTTGGTCTCGCAACAGTATGTAATTGGACATTTATTCTAGCGGCACTGGCAGCATTGAGGGATTTTCACCTGATGAAAACATGAGGAAAACATTAGAGGTCAGCCCCATTTTCACAGTGTTTTCCTTAGAAGAAAACATTGTTAGAAAATATAATTTACTAAGGTTTTCAATGCAGATTTATCAATGTTTTCACTGGAAAATATTTTGAAGAAATCAGGGGAAAATGTTGGAGAAAATCCAGGATTCATCAGAATTTTATTATCATCTTATGATGGTTTCCACCCCTGAAAACATTGAAGGAATTGGGCAAAAATGTTGAAGGAAGCTTAATTTTTATCATAGTTTTTCCACTGTTTTATCAATGTTTTTGGAGTGTAATACCTTAAAAATGCAAGAGAAAAGTCTTAGGAAGTGATTCAATTTCTAGGATGATTTTGCCATGGTTTTATCATGTTTTTGTTTTATTAGAAAAACATTAGATATAGAGGGGAAAAATCTTGGGAAGTTTTTCAATATCAACAAAGGTTTGGAGTGATTTTAGTTAGTGTTTTCTGTAGGAAACATCTTGGAAATAGCAAAGAGGAACCTTAGAAGGGAGCTTGGGTTTGGATAATATTTTATCAAGATTTTACAAATGTTTCCCAGAATGGAGAACCATGAATCGAATGAGCTCAATCCAGTTATTAATACAGACCGTCTATTGCTAATTCGAACTGTCTGATACCAATCCATGACTGCCAATCCTTATCCAGATTGAATGAGGTCAATCCAGTCATTAATCCAGACTATCTAATGC
>KN837083.1:1060676-1102678 GCA_000827215.1 Sphaerobolus stellatus SS14
AGATAAAAGAATGAAAAGAGTAATAAAATCAGATATAAAGGAATTAAAAGAAATAAAATGATTAAAAATCTCGAAAAATAAGGAAAGAAAGGTAGTTAATAGAATCAAGAAATGCAATCCAAATATAGAAGGAGAATTCATGAAAATAACAATAAACATTTTAAAAGGGAATTAATAAAATGAAAAAGGCATATAAATGCATATAAAATAAAATGATAAATTTGTCTGTTGTCCCCTTACAAATTCGAGGATGTCTTCTCCAAGAAGTCCTTTGACTTGCTTCCGCATGAAAAGATATGGGACCACGCTATAGAGTTAATCCCGAACGCGAAACCCACGAACACCAAGGTTTACCAGCTGTCCCCCATGGAACAGGCCGAATTGGACGTGTTCTTACAAGAGAACTTGGATTCCGGACGGATCCACCCCTCCAAATCCCCAATGGCCTCCCCAGTATTCTTCATCAAGAAGAAGGATGGAACCTTGCAGCTGGTACAAGACTATCGAGCATTGAACAGGATAACTATCAAGAATCACTATCCTATTCCATTGATTTCCGAACTGGTCAATCAATTACGCGGCGCGAAGTATTTTACCAAACTGGACGTCCGGTGGGGATACAACAATGTGCGGATCCGGAAGGGAGATGAGTGGAAGGCAGCCTTTCGGACTAATCGGGGTCTCTTTGAGCTGTTGGTGATGCTCTTTGGTCTCTGCAATAGCCCGGTGACTTTTTAGACAATGATGAACGACATCTTCCATGATCTGATCATGGAGTGGGTTGTATGCGTGTATATCGACAATATTCTCATCTTCACCAAGACTATCGCCGAACATAGACGGATCACCAAGCTGGTACTTCAACGTTTGAAGGAACACAAGCTCTACCTCCAGCCTGAGAGGTGCAAATTCGAACGGACGTCAATCGAGTACCTGGGCCTCATCATCTCTGAAAACCGAGTGGAAATGGACCTTCTCAAAGTCACAGCTATCACAGAGTGGCCGGAACCGAACGGAAAGAAGGGAGTTCAGTCTTTTGTAGGTTTCGTCAACTTCTACAGATGGTTCACCAAGGACTTCTCTCTCCATGTGCGCCCCCTCTTCGAGTTGACCAAGAAGGATGCCAAATGGAAGTGGACCTGCGCAGAACAAAAGGCTTTCGACAAACTTAAGCAGCTTGTAACGACCACACCGGTTCTCATGCTACCTAGTGATACAGCACCTTATCGTCTGGAAGCTGATTCCTCGGATTTTGCTACTGGGGCAGCTCTCTCTCAACTTTCGGAAGCGAACGGAAAATGGCACCCAGTTACGTTCATGTTCAGAAGCCTCAACGCGGTGGAGCGCAACTACGAGATTCATGGCAAGGAGATGCTGGCAATCATTCAGGCACTAGATGAGTGGCGACATTTCATTGAAGGGGCCCAGCACAGATTCGAGATCTGGACCGACCACAAGAACCTCCAATACTTCATGATGTCCAAAAGTCTCAACAGACGTCAGGCAAGGTGGTCGCTTTTCCTGTCCCGGTTTGACTTCACGCTTCACCACAAACCCGGACAGACCATGGGGAAGACAGACGCACTTTCCCGCTGGGAAGATCATGGCTCAGGCAATTCGGACAACAGGGACATCACACTACTCCGGCCGGAAATGTTCAACATCAGGGCGTTGAAAGGGATCACTGTGGAAGGAGAAGAGCGAGAGGTTCTAAGGGATACCAGGCGAGGGATGAAGGATGTTGAATTGGAAGAGGCGGTGGCAAAGGCAGCTGAAGAGTTGAAGAAGACCAATGTCAAATCCATGCGGACAGCAGAATGGACGGAATCAGATGGATTATTGTTGTTCAGAGGCAAGATCTATGTTCCGCCCAATCCTGAACTACGTCGAAGGATTGTTTTTCATCACCACGATTCTAGGATTGGAGGGCATGCAGGACGGTGGAAAACTCTGGAGTTGGTTACGCGCAGTTACTGGTGGCCTCAAATGTCAAGATACATCGGTCAGTACGTCAAGACTTGCGACCTCTGTCTTCGTACAAAGATTCAAAGGAAGGCCCTGACCGGAGAACTCAAACCCCTACCTGTCCCAGAGGCCAGGTGGGATACGGTCAGCGTAGACTTCGTGGTGGAACTCCCGGATGTGCACGGTGCAGACACCATTATGAATGTGGTAGATTCAGTGAGTAAACGAGCTCATTTCATTCCTATGAACACCACAATCACTGCACTCGGAGCCGCGCGACTTTATCTCAACAACGTCTGGAAGCTACACGGCCTCCCCAAGCAAGTCGTCTCTGACTGTGGCCCCCAGTTTGTCGCCGAGTTCACCAGAGAACTTTACCGGATGCTAGACATCAAGCTTGCGGCCACAACAGCTTACCACCCCCAGGCCAATGGTCAGACCGAACGGGTAAACCAGGAGTTGGAGCAATACCTGCGGCTTTTTGTTAACCAACGGCAGGACGATTGGAACGAAATCTTACCCATGGCTGAATTCCAGTACAACAACCACGTTCACTCTTCGACCCAGCACACACCTTTCATGTTGGATTCTGGACGGAACCCACGCATGGGCTTCGAGCCTCAACAGCCAGCTTCGAGGTTAGAGACGGTGAACGAGTTCAAGGATCGTATGCAGGAATCCCTGGAGGAGGCAAAAGCGGCCCTCACTAAGGCGAAGGACAACATGGCACAGTGCTACAATCGTCGAAGGACTCCCCCTCCAGAATATCAGATCGGCAACAAGGTCTACCTGAATGCCAGCAACATCAAGACCACCAGACAATCTCAGAAACTCAGTCAACCTTATCTGGGACCGTTCAAGATCATAGGCAAACCTGGTCAGCATATGTACAAACTCGAACTTTCGCTCGGAATGAGACGCATACACCTGGTCTTCAACGTCATCAAGCTCTTGCATGCACCCCCAGACCCAATTCCCGGACGGAAGTCGGATCCACCTCCCCCACCGGAATTGGTCAATGGAGAAGAGCGTTATGAGGTTGAACAGGTGCTGGATAGCAGGTTATTCCATAATCGTTTGGAGTATTTGGTTAAGTGGAAGGGTTATGGGTATGAGGAGAACTCATGTGTAGCCGAGCAGGATATGGCTGCGTGGGATTTGATCACACAGTTCCATCTCACTCATCCTAATGCCCCTCGTCGCATTCACACTACAGCTTTCAACTCCCTCGATGTTCGACATCTTCAGCATGCTTATGTGTCAAGGATGCTGCATTCTAGAGGGGGGGGGTGATGTCAGGGGACGCTCCTAGATTTCCGCCCGGAATATTTCCGTCCGGAACTACCCCTCGCGTCAAGGACCCTCTGGAAGCGATTCCACGCGGGATTCACCCTCAGCACATTCATCAACTCCTGTGGCCAGAGAGTGGGAGGTTTGGTTGGAGACAGTGGTCGTCTGGTGGAGGGTATATGCACATGTAGTCATAGCGCATGAGTGATGGGTTGTTTAGCGCCGGTCGGCAGTCAGGATTGTTTCATTGTTTCTCCATTCGCTTCCGCTTCCTTTGTTTTCCTTTTCATTGGTTCATTCCCCTTTCTTTATTGTTTCTGAGTTCATCAGATCATTGTTCATTTTCCTTTCAGGGTTTACGTTCCCGTTTCCGGACGGTATATAGTGGGCTCACTCTGGCAGAGGCAATCCAAGTCTTTCTCTTTGGATTCCCCCTCTGCTAGGTGAGCTTCCCATCGCGTGTATATATTTCGTTCATTTATGTATCTTTGGATTCCCCCTCTGCTAGCTCTGCATGATGTCTGCTTGGCTTCGAGGGTTACCCTTACAGAAAGCTTGTTACACTCTCAAACATGGAGAGGTAGTTGACCCTTTAATTTCTGATTGCAAATCCAGAACTCCACAACCACAACCTATTATATCCAGTACAGCAACTATAACCTCTGGGGTTCAAGAAGCGCCAGCAGATACCACTCTGGCCTCAGATGCTGCGCACAGCAACAGCCATGCAGAATCTGTGGGTATACAGAGCATTGTTAGTGGAACTGACTATGATCCCATTCAGGACCCACAACCCCCAAGGGATCCAACACCTAGGGATGATAGGATTTCCAACAAGACACCATGACAATCACCCCGACTGTCTCCCAGACCACCTGTTGAGGGTGGAGGTGGAGGTGGAGGTGATCCAAACCCTGACCACTCTGACGGTGACTCCAATCCAGACTGGAAATGTCGCCGGTGGAGGAAGCACTATTATTATTCAGAATCTTCTGAATCTGATTTGGATGAGGACAATGTAAGAAAAGGCATCAAGCTTAGGGACCCAGACACCTATGATGGGTCCAACCCAGAAAAGCTTCAAAACTTTCTATTCTTATACTCCTTGGGTTTCAAATCGAAGGCCAAGGCTTACAAGTCCAAGACATCAAAGATTTACTTTGCACTCTCTTTCCTGTGGGGAGCCACACTTGAATACTTTGAGCCAGTGGTTATGGCTGATTATCCCAACAAGGATGATCAACCAGTATACCTATTGTATTGGGTTGAGTTTGTTGAAGAACTCAAAGCCAACTTTGGAACCACTAGCCAGAGGAAGATGCAGAAATCGCTCTTGAAGAACTTAAGATGGAGAAACACCATCAAGCCACCTGGTTCTTCATCTCCTTTGCCAAATACAAGGCAAAGACTACATGCAATGACCATGGTTATTACTGCTTGGTCATGAATGCCATGCCTGACCAGATTCTCAAAGAACTCCATAGGGTTTTCCCCATGCCAAAGTCCTATGAGACTTTGCATTCTATGATTTACAGATTTACCAGCATTATTGGAACCATAAGAAGATTATGGACTTGCGCCAGAAGGGAGCTCCAAAGCTGCCCGTAGCTTCAAACACAGCTCTGTCCGGTAACAACAACAATAATAACAACAAGCAGTCTGGCAATAACAAGTCAAAGGACAACAAGTTGAACTCTAACAAGGGTAAGACTAACAATTCTATGTCTGCTGGAGCAAGCTCTAGCAAGGCTTATGACAACAGCCACCTTGGCGCAGACAGATAGCTCACAGAAGCTGAAAAGAAATACTGAAAGAATAATGGCTTATGCCTGGTTTGTGGTATCAAGGACCATGTGGCTCAAGACTGCAGGAAAGCCAGTTGGAACCAGAACATGTCTTCTAGTTCAACTTCCTGCCCGGTGCCCATGGTATGGGCCTCCATCACTGAGGAGAAACCCAAGACTGATGACAAGGCACAAGCCAAGGAGTCATCTGGGTCAAAACATTAGTGACCAGTCTGTTGGAATTCATGCAGTTGGACTGCGTTAATCCTCAAATCTGCATGGCAATTACCCTTAGACTTAATGCTTCCGCTCTTTCATCTGTTACTTCTTTAACCCCTATGCTTACTTCTCCTTCAATTTCAGGTTCATTCCATACACTTGTTGATTCAGGTTCCTCTCATTGTTTTATTGATCCAAAATTTATAAAAGCACAATCTATAGCTACTTATTCTATTGACCCACTACCTTTGTCTCTTCTTGACGGTACTATTAACTCTGTAATTACAGAAGCTGTGGACCTCAATATTTCGTTTCCGACCGGGTTTTCAATCCTTATGACTTTCTATGTCACTACTCTGGATTCTACTTGTGTTGTCATTTTGGGACACAACTGGCTCACCCACTACAATCCGTTGATTGATTGGGTATTGGGCAGTATCGAGTTTTGCCCAGCAATTCCTGTGGAATCACCAAGCACTATGATTAATGCCAGGGCAGCCAAAGCTGTTCCCATACGGTCTCTTGATCAACAATCCAAACACTCTGCTCACAACAAAATACCACGCTCAAATCCGATTGCTTCTGTGGTACCTCCTCCGAAGCCTTCAGTCTCCTTTATCAATGCAGTCACTTTTATGTGCATGGTGAAAGCTGAAGGTTCCCAATGCTTTACTATTAATCTGGATGATCCCACATTTTCTGCTTGGGCCACCAAGATGGATGCAGATGCTGATATACTTAATGGTGTGCCCAAAGAGTATCATGAATATGCTGATGTATCTTCAAAGTCCTGCACAGATACACTAGCACCTCATCGTCCTTTTGACCTCAAAATCAATTTGGAAGATGACGCATCAGTGCTGCCTGGACCCATGTACTCACTTTCTGCAACTGAACAGGTTGCCTTTCAGGAATTTCTAGATGAACATTTACACATTGGATTTATCCTACTTAGTTGATCTCCACACGGTGCACCCATCCTATTTGTTAGGAAAAAGGATTACTCACTATGATTATGTGTCGATTTTTGTGGACTCAACAAGGTTTCAAAGAAGGATAGGTATCTATTACCACTTATTGCTGACCTACTTGGTGCACCTAAGTGATCTAAGATTTATTCCAAGATTGACTTATGGCACACTTATCATCTTGTTTGTATCGCTGAAGGTGATGAATACAAGACTGCCTTTCGGACCCGCTATGGCTCTTTTGAATGACTGGTAATGCCATTCAGACTTACAAATGCGCTGGCCATTTTTCAAAGGTTTATCAGTGACATCTTTGATGATCTACTGGATGTTTCTGTTCTTGCTTATTTGGATGATATATTAATCTATTCAGACAATTTAGACGACCATAGAAAACATGTCAAAGAGGTTCTCCACTGGCTCTGCGCAAATGGACTATATGCGGGTGGCGACAAATGCGAATTCCACAAGGAAAAAGTTGAATTCTTGGGCCACATTGTATCCAAGGATGGACCTCGTATATCAGAGGATGAGGTCAAGACTATCCTTGAATGGCCAGAACCCCGCAAGGTAAAAGACATACAGTCTTTTCTAGGTTTTGCCAATTTCTATAGGTGTTTCATATACAACTACTGGGACCTAATGGTTCTGCTTACATGCCTTACCAAGAAAGGTATTACTCGGTTATTTACACAAGAATGTTGACTTGCCTTCAACTCAATCAAACAGGCATTCATGTCAGCTCCCATCCTGAGCTATTGGGTTCTGGATGCACAACTAGTTGTGGAAACTGACACTTCTGATTATGCACTAGCTGCCATTATTTTCATATGGATAAATAGTGAACTGCATCCAATCGTGTTTCATTCAAGAACATTTAATGAACCCGAATGGACTTATGACATTCATGACAAGGAGTCATTAGCTATTTTTGAAGCTTTCAAAAAATGGTGTCATTATCTTGAAAGTGCAGCCCTACTGGTGGACATTGTTACTGATCACAAGAACTTAGAATATTTTGCTACTACAAAATTGCTTACCCACTGGCAAGCAAGGTGGTCAGAATTCCTATTGCAATTCAACATGGTTATACGTTTCCGCCTGGGAAAGTTGGGTACAAAGCCTGATGCACTTACTAGACATTGGGATGTCTACCTAAAAGAGGGGGGTAGCAATTATGCTAGCATTAATCCACAGAATCTCAGACCCATATTCACTCAAGAACAACTCACAACCTCTCTCAGGGCAATGTCTCTTATTATACCAACCCTCCGCAGGTCAGTTATCATGGAGGTTGAAGAACTCCATGCGGAAATTCTAGCTGGCCTTCCCGTGGATCCGATTGCATCTGCACATATTGATGACGAACAAGATTCCAGATGGAAACTAGGTGATGACAATTTCTTATGCTTAGACAACAGAATCTATGTGCTGGACACACCCGGACTTTGTCTCAAGGTCTTGCAGCTCAAGCATGACCATATCCTTTCAGGCCATTTTGGACAAAACAAAACTATTCAACTATTGAGATGTGAATATGTTTGGCCTGGATTACGTTCATTCGTTCAAGACTTTTGCAAGTCCTGTGTAACTTGTATGCATTCAAAGTCTCAACACCACAAGCGGTACAGTTACCTCAGGCAATTACCTGTCCCGAAGCTACCTTGGAATTCAATTTCTATGGACTTTATTGAACAGCTCCCAGAATCTGCCGGTTACACCTCAATTCTAGTAATCGTTGACAGGTTATCCAAGCAAGGTATCTTTATTCCAACCTATGATACCATTACTTCACAACAATTGGCACAACTGTTTGTTATGCATGTCTTCTCAAAGCATGGTGTACCATTGCACATCACTTCTGACTGGGGATCTGAATTTGTATCACATTTCTTCAGATCCGTAGGGAAAGCACTTGACATGCACTTACATTTTACATCTGGTCATCACCCGGAAGGCAATGGACAGACTGAATGGGTTAATCAAACACTTGAACAGTATCTTTGTGTCTATTGCAATTATCAACAGCACAACAGGTCTGAGCTACTTCCACTCACTGAATAACAATCCTCCCAGTGAGACGACCAGTTTCTCTCCATTTTTCACTAACAAGGGATGTCATCTAACATCACTGTTTATCCTGAGCAGGATCTCGCCTCTGCATGGGCCCGCAAGTTTACAACAGATCCTGATGAACTTCATCAGCACCTTAAATCCAATATGCTTGAAGCACAGAAACACTACCAAGGACCAGTGGATTGTGGCTGCGTGGCTCCACCTCCATTCAAGATAGGTGACAAAGTCTTTGTCAAAGCCCAACATTTCTGTATGACTCAACCATCTAAGAAATTGGCTGAGAAGTATTTGGGCCCCTATGAGATTATTGCTCAACCTGGTACACTATCATACACTCTGTGTCTTCCAGATAATTTCTGTGTGGTGCACCCAGTATTCCACATATCAATGTTGGAGCCAGCAGCTCCAAATCTATTTCCTGACCGGACCATTCCACCCCTGCCAACAATTGTCATTGATGAAGAAGACAATTATGAAATTGACGAAATTTTAGATTCAAGGATTGACCACTGACAAAAATGCAAACTTCAATATTTAGTCAAGTGGATGGGCTATAAGGGTACAGGTCAAGATTCTGACTGGGTTTTAGCAACTGAAGTCAACACTTCTGAGCTAATAGAAGATTTTCATCAATTATATCCCACAAAACCAGGACCCCTTTCTGCCTTATGATTTTTTCATTTGTATTTTGCTAAGTCATTTTCTGTTTTATTTTCCACCTGGATTTTCAGTTCTTATGTTCTTACATTTTATGATTCAAAGTTATACAAATTTTTCCATTCTAATTACAAATTGATTTTTATTTACAATTTTCCACCCGGATTCTCCTTTTCCTTAACACATAGTGGAATCCTCTTCTTCTTTTGTATCCACTACCCTTCTTTTCTTTTTATCACTTCCCTCTGCACAGCCCCCACTCTCTTCAGCCTTCCTCTTATTACCAGAGTTTTCCGTGTGGTTACTGGGACCTGCCTCCAGCTCACCAATTGTTGACTCTGGCAACTCATTCTTGGTCTAAGCCATCCGCTTCTGGATGAGGTTCATCCGCATGAAGATGTGCTCCATGTGGGTGGTGTACAACACCAAATGGAACCCTGATTGGCCAATATTCTTTTCTCCACATCCGGCGGGATTTCTACTCCCCTAGACTTCATGTCCAGGAGAGTCAGGACCTTACCATCCGCTTCCATCAAGTCCCTGTCCACCGTCTGCTCCAAGTTGTGGGTGCAGATATCCAAGTTGTACCAGTTCTTCTCCAGAAGGCTGACCATTCAGCACTGTTCCAACTTTGTCAACTCCCGAATGGCCTCCACACCCTTTTCACTGCCCTCCTTGTGACCCATGCAGTTTTGTCAAAAAACTCGCACCTCATTTTGTGCCGCATGCAAGCGATGCAAACCTTCTTACTGCTCTGAGGCATGCACAGAATCTTTTTTTTCACGCAGTATATCCAAGACTGCAGCTTATTGTCATCTTTTTCCTCTTCCTCTTCAGATTTCCGAAAGGACATCATGTTTGGACTACAAAGACATCAGCAAATTCTGAATGGAAAAGATGGGAACTTAATTTTTGGGTGTAGGTTTTTTCAGTGTCTTGGGCACCTCCTTAGCCTTACCCTTGGTACTTCCGGACAGCCCCGCTTCCTACTCCTTTGCCTTCCCTTTCTCTTTCTCCTTTTCCCTCCTTTTCTCTTTCTCCTTTTCCTTCTCCTTCGCCTTTTTCAATGCCCATGCGGCCTCCTCCGACCTCTTCCGCGAGGCAGCTGCTTCCTCAGCATCCAGCAACTTGCGAAATCTGGACTCACGCTGAGTCCTTTCTTGGTCACGTGCCTTCCAATAACATGCCACCTATAGGAATATTAGCATTGCTGTGCAGAAAATTCAAGACTTACTTTGGAAAGACTATCCTCTTCCTCCTCATTGGGGTCGTCAAAGGAGAACGTAGGAGCTGGCCAGTCAATTTTTTTATTGGCCTGGAATCCCCAAATGGTTCTTCTGGAATCGCCAGCTGGCACATCTTCCATGCATTCAACTTCGCCTGAGGTTTTCCAAGCAAGCATTTAGGCAGGGAGTTCAAGGTCGGTCATGACTAGTTTGTGGGGGATGATAACTTGGATATATATAGTGGTTGTCAGTGACCAACTGACCGACTGGCTTAGCTGACCAGATTTGATACGATCGACTAGAAAATCCTATGACTGACCAGGAAATATTAGGTATTGCTGTTGTATGAATAAGCTGTGTGACTCTTTCTGAATATGGAAAATGAATAAATTTTGAATACACAGATAAGTTTGCCTCTATTTTTCACAGACTTGGCACTGATTTGCTAGGTTGAATTTTCCTAAACAGGGATTATGAATAGCCTGTGATTATTGCAAGGTGTCTTAAATTTAATTCAGGGAATTACTGTGAAGAGACTCTGTGAAAAAATCTACTAGAGCAGCTAGACCGACAAGAGCACCTCAAATAGAGCCTGGGTAACTTTTTTGATAGTTTCTGTACACCAATTGGTATCTGGCTTTCACTAGGCTAAATTAACTATGTAAGAATGAATTATTGGGAAGGAATATCTCAACGAAATCCACTGTAATGGGTGGTAGAGACTTGGAGCATCGGGTGCCACAGTTATGTCACTCTGCCGGATAGCATGTTTATTTTCTCAGCAACGGATTAAATAGGTTTTGTCAGAATCTCTTGCTTATAAATTTTAATAAATTTTAATTATATATTTAATTTAGTGAAATGAAGATGGAGGGCAATACATGGGCTCAACATCACCAAAAAGTCACCCAAAGATTATTTTGCGTCATATTGCTATTCTAACCATTCTAATCCCTGTTTCCTGTATATCTCTTGATAGTAAATAGTTATTTCATGACTTAAAACAATTTTTATTTATCAAATATGCTACTATTCTCACTCTTTATCTAGGAAATTTGACCTAGCTAAATATGTATAGAAACAGTAATTCCGAAGGTAAACGTACCTGCAAATGGCTGCAATTTAAACATAGAGGCTACCCAGGAATGTCTATGAAAATATGCACCACAGTCCATCCTTATTAGAATAGCTATCAACCTCAATATCAAGGCTACACATTCATTTGCGTATATATTTTGAGCATTTATCAATCCAACAGGAAACTTCTTGTATTTGGCCTCATCTAGCAAATACATGGATCTATGCCTAGGGACCCTGTTGGATCATCTGTCCTTTATACTATGGAATAATAACATTATTGTAATTTAAGCTTCAGAGATGTATTGTAGTCTAATTTCCCTTGCTTGTGGCTGTGATGGGTTGGGTGCCAAAAAAATGCCCAAGTTCGGGTGTTTCTTAGCGCCTGTTTAATTAAATAACTGGAGCTTTAACTATGAGAATTTTTGAGTACATCAGCTATGTAGGTGTGAAAATAGCTAAACAAAAGGATATGAAGAAGGAATTATGCAGTGGAACATGCTAATAAGGTGCAGATTTGGTCAAGAGCCCAATTTGGAAGGTGTGAGGTGTGACATGAGCTTATGTCATTTTTGCTACCCGACTAACAAATCTGGCCATCTGCTAAATTTGGTCGTTCAATCAGTCTGGCCAATCAGTCAGTCAGTCAGTCAGTCAGTCAGTCAGTCAGTCAGTCTGTGACAATGATCATAATCAAAACTTGAAGTACATAATATTCAAAATCCACCATACTTATACCCTTGGACAACCAGACTCTTCACACGCCAGTCTTGGCTAATCATTTACATGTTTTAAGAACTCATTCCAACTATTCATAGCAACATCCTCATGGGTTTGTCCTTAACAAGGGGGTAGTGTCAAGTATCAATCCGACTGGCTCATACTTCTATTATGTCTATTATTCATATTCTATGCATTTGACTCATTCATTTTGTATTCATTCATTCAGACCTATTTTCACATGGCTTTCTTTCCTGCGTGGCCTCCATGCTCACTTGATTCTCATTTTGATTCATCTTTTGTTTTCCAACCAGATTTCTCTTATCTTTTCTTATCTGTTTTATCTTTGTTCTATGTGCTCTTTTCTTGCTTGTGACTCAGCTGATGTATTGACCCTTCATTATTTATGTTATTTTCCCACTGGCTCCACATGGTGTATCATCACATCATCATACACCAATCATGTTTTTATGATTCATCTTTGATTATCTTTTTATCCATTATTTTTCCGCTCGGTTAATTATATTTAAATATGCTCATTTGTATCTACTTTTACTCAGTCAGAAATCAAATCACATATTGTCTGTTAACTCTCCTCTTGTCTGTTTCTCTGCTTTGGTTACACTCCTGCTCAGCTCCGTCTTTATATCTTTCTCTTGAAACTCTGAAGTAGGGACAACCTACGACTCTGGAGGGTGCAACACACAAGTTGAAGCCAAGTCCCTTCAGTACAAGTTGTTGGCATTTCCAACTGGAAACATTAACTTACTTCCATGTGGCTTACCAGATGTATTCCGTATCAGGATGTAACATGATCAGTGTGAACCTCAAGCTTGTATTCTAGCAAACTGGTGCACCATTTCTTTAACACTTTTACAGTTGCTAATAATTCCTTCTCATGAACTGGGTAGTTCCTTTCCACAGCATTTAGCTGGTATGAGTCATATACAACAGGTCTTGAGGTTTCCCAAGTCTCTCCCCAACTCAACAACATGCCCGTTTACCAATCACTTGCATTTATCATTACAAAAAACTTCTTTGTTGGGTCTGTATAGTTGATTACCACCAGACATTTGATGCTGGTGACCAAAGGCTTGATGGCATCAAACACTTAGTGTTCATCGATCCACATGGGGAACTGCTGATCACATTCCTTTGTGGTGAGTGGTGATAACACACTTGTGTATTCAGCAAGTGCAGGCAGGAAGGTAGCTATGTATCTTGTCAGTCCAAGAAACCCCCTGATGTTGGTGGCCATAGTTGGTGTAGACCAGTTCAGGATGTGGTGAGGATCTATGCATATTCCTGAGGCTGATATGATGTGGCCTAGGAATGAGATCTCCCTTGCAAATAGGCTAGACTTCTTCTCATTGCAGAATAGATTTGCTTTCCAGAGGGCTTCTAGTACCATCATGACATTTTGTTCATGTTCTTCAATTGACTGTGACCAGATAATGATGTCATCGAGATAGACATGACAGATCATGCCTATATGCTCCCTCAGGGCACTGGTCACTCATCTATGGTGCATCAATGGGGCATTGCACCCTATCATTGGCATTACTCCCATTCATAGAGTCCCCAGAGCATGCATACTGCAGTTAAATGTATGACATCTGGATGCACATGGGTCTGAAAGAAAGAGTTCATCATATCCAGTTTCCCAAAGATTCTTCCTCTGCCACAGTTGGCAAGGATGTCATCTATGTGCAGTAGTGGGAAAGCATTCTTTACTGTATTTTTGTTCAGTTCTCTAAAGTTGTTCACCCAGCAGGGTAGCACTGTAAGATCTGGTGTCTCATCCATGTTCTTAGGGATGCAGAAAGTCAGTAAAAAATATTCTGATGAGGACAGTCTTATTCTTCCCACCACTAAGTGTTCTTCCGGCAAGATTTCCCACAAGTTGTGATATTTCTTGGGTGCTGGATATGAGTGGCCTGAGTGCTTCTTATTTGAATCCTTTAGATGTATCTGGTGATAGATGTGGTCTGGGATGTGGTCTGTTGTGTCTGGGAGTTGTACTGGAAATCTATCTGTGAAACACTTCTTCATTTCTGTGTCTTTCTCTGCAAGGAGTTGTTGGTCAGCAAGTATCTCAATTTGGTTGGGTACTGCCACCACAATATATTCTGGTAGTGTAGGGCTTATCAAATTGTATGAAACTCTTTTGTCAATTGCTGTTCTGGCCTCCACATTGATGATGATATTCTCTGCAGGGAGGTAAGGCAATCCCAATATAAATGGAATTGGCAAGCCTACATTTACTTTCACATATGTACTACTTGATTTCCATGCTCAATGCCCCAAACCCATCTTAAGCTTCACATACTCTCAACATCTCAGTGGTGATTCTGATAACAACAAGAGGTTGTTTTCTGCAATAGGGAGCTCGAAATGTTGCAGTCTGAGCTGAGTGACCAGCTCAAAACTGATCACTACAGAGGGGCAACCAATGTCAATCAACACCTTGATTGACAGAGGGAAACCAACTATGAATGGCCCTGTAAGGTCCAAAGTCATATGGAGGTGGGGGTGGTGAAGGAAGTGGGTGGTATCACATACGAATCTGTGTCCTCATCCTGAGGGTCCTGGTGCATATATCCTGCAGTGATGTGGGGGGCTGCCATGCAGGCCATGCTCATGGTAAATGTCTGGTAATTCTTCCCACTGGGCCAGATGCCTGAAATTGTCATGGGGCATTCATTTGTATGGTGTCCTGTGTAGAAGGTACAACACCTTGTGCATCCCTTGTGCTTGTTGAGTAGCAAGTATTCAGCCTCAGTGAGTCATGGTACCCTTTTCAGATTTCAATTCTTGGCTGTGTTCAACATGCTGTTCACAGCAGGGGGATTGGTTATCCTATTGAGGAGGGATCACTTCTCAGTATGACAGGTGGTCTGATCTAACTCGCTGGTCTTGATCATCTTTCACATTTGCTCCCTCTCTCCACAGAGCTTCTCATCATATTCCTTTACCTCAATATACCAGACCAGAAGGGTACTTGCAAGCACTGGTTCATTTGTGAGACTGTCCTTTAGGTCTTCGTTGAGATTAGCATTGAGCTGGTTCTTCAGCACATCCTTGGTGAGAGTGAGAGTGGGAGCAGAGGTAAGAAGAATGGCATTGACATTCTCCAATTTGATCTTCCAATCCAGGAAAGGCATATCTTCTTGTCAAGCACTCAAGATCTGTTGTTTGATCTTGTGTTCCCAACCCTTCTCAAGGATGATCTCAGCCAGTTCCTCTTGATACTCAGTAAGGCTGAGGCTGACAATCCTCACTTGATCCTTGTATTACCAAGCCACTAGACATGGTTCCATCATTCCTTGGCAATGAAGGACACAATCTCCGCAGGTTTCTTCTTGGCATGCTTCATATACTTGCAGCATGTGAGTGACCAATTTTGGTGGATGAGGGGAGTGATTCATCCTTCCATGAGCATGGGAAAATCCTTGAGTTTGCCAGTCTTCACTTCAGCCAGCACACATTTGTCTGGCTTTGACATTTTGGTTGAGTTATGTTGGGTACAGTACTTTGGCAGTGGTGATGGTGACAGTAATTTGGAAGTGCTCAACAAATCTGGTGGAGATCTGGACAGAGACAATAGCAGAGACAATGCTGGGTCATTGATGACAGCAAAAAGGTTGATGATGATGGATGGTAACCCAAGGATAGCTCTTCTCCTCAACTCTTGTTTGTGAGACACAGTATGTCAGTGGATGTTCTTTGAGACAGTTTGGTAACAAATGAAAAATTTCATCAGTGTCAAAAAAAAAGTGAAAGGTTGCATGGTTTTACAGCCTCACTTGTTAGACAATATGGACAGGGTGAAAATATCCTTGTTATGAGAACAAAGTCTCGGTAAATACATAGAATAGCAATAGAATAAATATATGTGTACCTTTGTTGTGAGAGCAAAGTCTAAAGCACAATGAAGGCTGAATCTTGCCTTAGGTAATGGTGGATCACATGTGATGCTCATGTTGTAATTCTGGGGGCTAGGATTACATATCCAGCTCCAACTAGTTATCATGAAGAGTGGGTTTGACCTTGGGTAGTTGTTGCCATGTGGTCGAGGATCATGCTTTAGTTCCATACAATCATCAGTGTATTGTATTCACTATCTAACCATCTTATAAAATTAGGAAGTAACTAAATACTCATGGCCATGCTGTGGCATTATTTATCAATGATGATTCCACCTTTGGAATTATGCAACAAAGGTCTGATTTCACTGATACTGATTTCACAAAAGGTTGATGTTGAGGATCTGTTTGGTATTCTCAGTTCTCATCATTGCTATAGTTGGCTGTTCTGCAACTTGATTCTGCTCATTTATCAGGACCCATCCTCTTTCAGACTATTATGGATATAAAGAAGATTGTGATGCTCTGTATCTATATACTTGTTGCAAAAATCTGAAAAGCCTAATCATGACTGCTAACTTTATGAGGATATGGTCCGGCATGATCAGACTCGAGTCAGAGCCTGATCAGATTGTCACACAGCTGACCATAGATGAAGGCTGCTTCAAAGGGCTCTCTCCATATCTGGAGTGAAGGAAAGGAACCTCTTGTTATTCTTAAAATTTATACTAATTTTGATTTGACCTCTTTTAAATAAACATAAAGCTGTTGGAACAGCTGTCTCTCCATAAAATCATAGTTTAATCAAGGCAACATGATTTATTTCTAACATTGGCCCTTCTCTCAAAGATCACAGATATTTGAAACATAACATTAAATTTGAAATGTAGCAAACAATTTGAAAAAATGCTGCTACAGTCACTAGAGTAAGGTTATTTGATAATTGAGGTACTTTTTCTTTGGGCTGGGGGTGTACTACTAGTTATAAATCACCTCCATATACATCAAAATTCTCATGTAGTATGTCAGGGTGATGGTATACCTATTTATATTAATATTGACCAGATGGTATGGGCTCATGTATCTCTATAGGTTAGTCTGTACTCCACACACACACACAGCAGTCTTGACAGGCATGTTGTTACTTATTTACAGGATGATTGAATATCCCGCTAGTGAGGAAATTACTCTTAGGTCTATTGCAAGTATCACATGGGAGGGGTAATTCATTCTTCTATCCTAGGCATCCAGATATTGTTATCACTGGGGGTATATTTGCAAAATGTATACAAAGGAATCAAGCTTGACACAATTGAGAGGATTAGGAAATTTGTAAGACTATGAGAAATTGTGGGATTAAGAGGAGAGGCATAAAGGAAGCAATACACATGGGGGTAGCAGGAGCAGGAGAGACTTTAACAAAATGAAAATATGCATGGGAAATCTAATCAAAACCAAAATAAGAAGCTCTATAATTGGATGTGAAGTATGGGGGGATATAGTCCATACAGTACAGTAACCTGGGTCAATACAAATTATTGACCCTTCCAGCAATCAGTCCAAGATGTCCCATGAACAAATTGACTAAGATCTGGAGCTACTACATCAAGTCCCATTACAACTAGACAATGGGGTAGCCATAATCTCCCACGATATGAGAATGGAATCCATAGTATGAGCTCATTATTAGGTCCAAGTATCCAACCTGTAGCCCTATTGAAAGAGATGCTATCCAGGGAGGTGATTGATTCTAAGAGAGATAATAAGTTGATAGCATGCTGTTTGTTTGGAGAGAAGGATATTGTAAAGCCAAAGGTTTTAAGAGACTTTGAAGGATGATTGTGAGATCCAGAGCCTAGTTTTTGTGTATCCAGAGAGAAAGCAACCATGGTGAGTTCTTCTGAGTGACCTTGCAATGGTCCAGAAACAAGCTCTTCTGTCTGTGCAATCCAGATCCTGATTGTCTTATCAGCAGATCCTGAGACCACTTTCTGTCCATCAAGAGAGAAAGCAACAGAGGTGACTGCCTGTGTGTGACCTTCAAATGGTCTAAAAACAAGCTCTCCAGTGTGTGCATTCCAGATCCTGATTGTCTTATCAGCAGATGCTGAGACTGCTCTCTGTCCATCAGGAGAGAAAGCAACAGAGGTGACCCTATATATGTGACCTTCAAATGCTCCAGAAACAAGCTCTCCTGTGTGTGCATTCCAGATCCTGATTGTATTATCATAAGATCCTGAGACTACTCTCTGTCCATCAGGAGAGAAAGCAGCAGAGGTGACCCTATAAATGTGACCTTCAAATGGTCCAGAAACAAGCTCTCCTGTGTGTGCATTCCAGATCCTGATTTTCTTATCATAAGATCCTGAGACCACTCTCTGTCCATCTGGAGAGAAAGCAACAGAGATGACCCAATGTGTGTGACCTTCAAATGGTCCAGAAACAAGCTCCCCTGTGTGTGCATTCCAAATCCTGATTGTATTATCATGAGATCCTGAGACCACTCTCTGTCCATCAGGAGAGAAAGCAACAGAGGTGACTCCATATGTGTGACCTTCAAACAGTTCAGAAACAAGCTCTCCTGTGTGTGCATTCCAGATCCTGATTGTGTTATCATCTGATCCTGAGACCACTCTCTGTCTATCAGGAGAGAAAGCAACTGGGGTGACATATCTTGTATGGCCTGTAAGTGTTACTTTCAGAGCTGGCCATTGGGCTTCTTGACCAGTTGATACTCTAGCCCTTAGGCTAAAGCATTCTGAGAAATGCTTATAAAATATTGAGCTCTCTGGTATAAAATTGAATCCAGATAAATAAAGATGTAGTGTTGCTTCCTCAATCACTGGACTCCTCATCCAAATAAACTTTATAGCATCTCTTGACAGACTTTCAAGTTTGCTATCAAACTATAATAATAATGTCCTGTCAGTTAATGTCCTGAATATATTATAGTCAGTTTGTGCAACAATTTAGAGTTATATATGACACTACATTTTGCACAAACTCTCTATTTTTCCAAAGTAAGAAAAACTGACCTTTACCAGATGCAATATTTCTGAAAGACAAGATATTGCACAATCAATTTTCTTCAGTAACCCAAGTGCTTCAAATCAGAATAGTAGCTTCTTCTCCAAGAATTCCTTCAACAGAGCATGTATTTCTTTATCTTCCTTGTCTGCATCAGATAGCTTCTGTAAGTGTGCTCCAAGAAATTGACATGCATATTAGGGCCCTGCAACGTAACCGTGCACTGCCGTATATACGGCGCCATATACGGTCGCCGTAACCGATCTGTTGGCCATTTTCCTTAGCTCTGCCGTATTACGGTACGGTACTCTTACGGTGTCCTAAGTACCGTAACTTTACGACCGTAAACGGCCGTAATACAGGCAGTACAATCCTAGATGGGATTATTCTCAAGGTGATGTAAGGTACCACGATGGACATTCGCTGATGTTCCAACCAACCCTTGGCACAATGCAGGGAAACGGAAGGGAATTAATAGGGGATTACCTCAACAATTACAGCCTTTTACAGCCGTAATACGGGCGGTACAATCCTAGATGGGATTACTCTCAAGGTGATGTAAGGTACCACGATGGACATTTACTGATGTTCTCTTTGTCATTCCTCTTACCCTGTCACCATCATGCTTTAGACTGCAATAACCAACCCTTGGCACAATGCAGGGAAATGGAAGGGTATGAATAGGGGATTAGCTCAACACTAGGTGCGCTGAATGAACCATTTTTTCCGGATTTTTTCTGATATTTAAATTGCTCAGATTTTCTACTTTCATACATCCTACAATGCTTCATCTGGCAGAAGTCAATGCACTCACAGCACTCTTTGCAAGCCTTCCTGCTTCTCTCCCCAATAGTCCCTCTGATTCCCAATTGCCTCCCCAGCTTGACTTGGTCTTTGCTTCAGAGGAGGGCGCATGGCCTGCTTTTAACAAGGCCATGCACGCATTGTTTGTTGACAAATCAAAAGGTCTAACCATTCAAGAAAAAGGGAAGGGGCTGACTGGAACACTGTCTCTTATTCGGTGGTGTCTGAAGGAGCTACACAAGACTGAGGATACCAAGTCGGCGGATTTAGTGCTTATGTGGATCAATTCCTTGTCAGATGCAGCAAAGGCAGCAGGTGCTACTGTTAAAGGGGCATTTTACCATTATATATCAAAGATCAGTACCTAATACCCTTATAGATCAATTGACTCTTGCTCAAAGTCGTTCTTGTCGAACTCACAAGCCAAACACTCAATTTGAACTGTGTGAGGCAGTCTCTCTTGCCAATGACAAAGCAAAGGCAGCACAGTCAGTGGAAAGGTTGAAGAAGAAGTACAAATATATCTCACTGGATGGCTCAGAATACAGCACAGACCCTGAAGACAATGAAGCCACACTTGAACCTCCAAGCATTAAAGTAGTCTCTGAAGATGGGGAGTTTATTGCATATACCTCAGGGACTGATGGATCTGAATCAGATGAGGACGTAGCAGTGGAAAATGATGAGGTATGATACCATTTGTATCTTCGCTTCCCCTTGCTTATTCATAATCGCAGGTTGCTGATATCCTTCCTCGCAAGACTGAACCCTTGACAAAGAAAGCTCATGAGGCTGCCTTGCATGCCAATGATATTATTAAAGGCACAATTCTGAAGAAGCGCAAGAGGAGGACCAAGAAGCAATACAAATTGACTGCTGCTGAAAACCCAGCCATGAAGAAGCTTCGTAGGGAAGACTCAACTGCTACAATGTCTGAAGCACCTTCAGAGGCTGAGACTGGCTTCAGTGTGAAGAAGCCTGCCATTTATCATTTTTTCGAGCAAGTGCCGAACAACACAGAGGGTTGTCCAGGGGAACATGGTGATAAGCATTATCGCTGCTACCATGGCAAGCATAAGATTCTCACTATCACAAGAAAAATGAAGGGGAGCCAGAATGGTATGTAATAAATTTCATTATAGTGCTGCTTGTGATGTTCCCTTGAGGTTTAATTGGCCATCTGCGGACACATTTCCCTGCCATGAATCGCCTCTATGAAGAGCTCAAGAGCCGCAAGGATAGTCCTCCAATGGTACTTGAGCTACAAATGGCTGCTGGACAGATCCCACTTGATTCTCCGGAGGCTGTTGCTTATATTAAAGGGCTGGAGAAAAAGGCTGGTAATGGCCATTCACTGGTGGATATGTTCAATTTGCAGGCTGCCAAGACTGAGGTTTGAATTCTATCTTTTATCTTTTGAGCATTGGTAAATTAATACAGTTTTCTTTATCCTGTTAGGGCTCATTCGATTACAAGGAGTTTGAAACTGACTTTCTGAATGGCTGGTTGCAACTGATCAGCCTTTTGAAACAGTTGAAAGCCCTGAATTCCACAATCTCATTAACTATGTACACCATCGCCCAGTCAATCTTCATATCCCAGTTTCAACAACAATGAGGAGACGTATAATGAAAATGGGAGCTGAAAGAGAAGAAGATCTAAAGAAATTTGTCAAAGTAAATTTCTCCTTGTCAATGCCCAATGTCTACATATTTAATATAACTTGCCTTCAGGATCTTGATGGCAGTGTCAGTCTTTCGCTAGATGCATAAAGCTCTGGTAATGGCTATGCATTTATGGGTATTATTATGCACTATGTCTTGAATGAGTGGGCTCTTGGTAAGTCATCACTTGAATATTTGCAGTTCTCACTGACATGTTTGATTGTAGAGGAAATCCTCATTGATTTCAGAGAGCTCATTGGCAAGCATTCGGGTGAAAATATGGCAGCACTTGTTTACAAGACTATAGTCTCATTAGGATTGCAAGGCCGGGTGTGTACCAGCCATTAGTATTTCATTGCACTAACCAGCTATTAGATCGTCTCCATTGTATCAGATAATGCAGCAAACAATAACACAATGATGACATCGCTGGAAGACAGGTTCCGGGATGATGGTATTGACTTCAATGCCATTTATGCTCGAGGACAGTGCCTCCCTCACACAGTGCATCTGGCTGCTTTGAAGGTATGTCACTTCTCCTTGCTCTTATGGGTACTTCTAATGCAGTCCTCAGTTACTCACAGGTATCGGTGCATTATCACCCAATGATGTAAAGAAATGTGAACAGGCTGGTTACCAAGAGTCAGTCACACTGCTGATCAACCGAGATGTTGATGTTTATGTGGGGAACAATGATGGCTACGAGGAAGACCCTTTTTCAACATTTGGGACAGATCCGGCGACCATGAGTTCACTTGAGTGGGTAAGTAATATACTATGATGTTTTTAGGCTGTACTGACATTCATTAACAGCTCCGTCACATTGTTCGTGGGGAACGTTCAAGCCCCCAGCATCATCAACAGTGGAAGATGGAAGTTGAGGCATCTCGTCGTGATGCTTTGGGAAAGATGAATGAGGCCGTCAAAATGCTAAGCTTGGATGTTCGTACAAGATGTGCTTCTACTCATCAGATGTGTCATATGTAACTGTTTATTTCTTTATAATTTAATTTTACTCAGTGAGATGCAGGTCGAGCTCTAGACTACTGCCAGGAGATCACTTCATATGTGGCTAAGATAATACCTCTGTGTTGCTATGAGTTGAATGATGGTGACTGGAAGGCCATTGAGGTGGTAACAACATGGCTGAAGACATTCCGAGCAGCAACAACTCAGATGTCAGCAACAAAACATTCAAGTTTGTCATCAACACATGCAGTTTTTAAAGGCCTGCAGGATAACCTCAAAGATTTTCTATGCAAACTCCCGAACACAGCTTCCCCTCAGATTCGTCAGGCTTTAGTTGCATCCCATCACAAGCTAAGTGACTATTTCTACAAGTTTGATCAATCTCCCTACCCTATTTGGGCAAGTCGTAAGCCTTACATTTGTGCTATTCGTCTGCAAATGTTTCTGATGGTTTGCTTCATATAGTTCTTGACCCTCGTATTGGCTACATAAGACTTGTGGATGACCACGAAGAGGAGCCAGAGCTCCGTGCCTACGTTGATCAGCGTAAGAAGGAGTTGGATACATATTATCAAGAGCACTATGCTGGCAAGGCAAAGCAGACTGAATGAGCGCCACCTGCCATAACCTTGACATCCTCCGAGGCCCCTGGATCTCCAGAGAGGGTCAACTCTACCGCACGCTATTCCCAACACCATCCTATGGATAGTAGGAACGAGATAGATGAGTTCTTTTGTCTGACTCCTGAGCTATGGGACTCCTGTGAGCCAGTTTCATGGTGGGCTGCTCGGAAGTTGCAGTTTCCCAACCTAAGCCGCCTTGCTCGTGATCTACTTTCAATCCCTGGTATGTAGACAGTCACAATCAATAAAACACATTCTCAGTGCCACAATATATTTTCAGGTTCTGCTGTAGCTGTAGAATGTATTTTTTCAGGTGGGAGGGACACAATTTCACTATGTCGCGCTAGTTTGAAGCCGGAGACAATCAGGACTCTGATGATACTCAAGCAAAGCCTTCGTTTGGCTCGTACATAGCCTGCTAAGTGGAGTCTATAATATAATAATGTAATTTTCGTTTAAAATATTACGGTCCGTAATCGTTTACGGCCGTATACGGCCCATCACCAATCCGTCTGGCTTCTGAGTGAGCTCCCTTACAGTACGGGTACAGTTAGAGTTTGGGCCGTAAAGTGGCATACGGTATACGGCCGTCACCGTATATGGTACGGTGCAGGGCCCTAATGCATATGATAACTCTGGGGAGATTTTCTTCTGAATTGTTTCATTCAACTCCTTGATATTGGAGTTTCAAGTATATGATGTCTGGATTTGACAGATATTGAAACACAATTGTGTGTTGAGAACATGTATCAACCCCAAAGATATGTCAAAGTGGTGTTCCTCTTGTTCCTCTGTCTTGATAAAAAAAGGCTCCACTGTCTTCAGGACTTGTGAAGAAGTCCCGAACAGAGGTATGGATTGGGATGACTACTGCAGTATCACCAATTCCATTAAATAAGGAGCCCAAATGAGATAAAATAAAATCCATATCCACTGAAATTTCTTTGTCAAATCTCAGCCTCCAAAGGAGACTCAGGGACGTCTTGGGAAGTGGCTTATTAACACCAAGAATAAACCCAAGGACTTCCTTAAACTGCTTATTGAAACTGGTGTCCTTGATCCTCTTGAACCTGTTATTAAGAGTAGTAGTATACAGCTCATAGAGGCCAGACCTTGAGCTAAGTATTTGCTTCAGTGCATAGGCTGGGGGTTGTCCAGAATCTGCAGTATCCTGAACAAATTGACATGCCACAGATGCCCACTGAAACAGACCCTCAGATTTATTGACAATCTGTTTGCAGTGAGCTTCAGTAATCCCTTGAAGAGGTGTTTCAAGCACCTCATGACAAACAAAAGAGAATATGTCTTTATCAGTATTCTCTTTGTATTGTTCATCCTACAGTTGAAGAATATGCATTTTATTGAATAGCCCCTGGACATCCTGATCTGGATGAGATGCGACAAAAATCCGAAAATTAGAAGGAAGCTTCTTCATTGTTTCTGGGTTTGTCAAAAGCTTGAAGAACTCCTTCTGTGGTTTCCCATCACCACATTCATCCAATGCATCAATAACAATGAGAATGGGTCCAATAACAGAACATCCCTGCACAGTTTGGGTAATGAAGTGATCAAATTGATCACCAAGATCATCTGTTTTACGAAGTGAAGGATTTTCAATTACACAGCCTAATGATTTCTTGATATGTGGATCTTGATGGGCAAGATCACGAGCAAGTGTAGGCAGATAAAGCTGTAGATGGCGACTGGTGTCACCACGGACAAAAAAAAAGGAAGATCCAAGTCGGCCTAAACCATCAAAGATACGAGCAACAGAATGTGCTATGGCAGATTTCCCAGCTCCAGCAGGACCCAGTAGAAGGCATATGCGAGAATCAAGGTCCTCTTTAAATGCCCACTGAGCAATGACATCCAGGACTTTAACTCGAGTTCCTTGGATACAACCCTTTCCAGACTTGTAGCGGGCAACTTCTGCATAAGGCATGTCATTGAGATTAACATCAACATCTGAATGGAAACATTTCCTTAGATATATATTTTCGAAATTGGAAGAGAATGACATACGCAAGGCTGCAAGGGAAGCTGTCAGGTTGATAATACCTAATTGTGTGAAAACAGCTGCAGCATCGGTGAATGCAATCTTGAGTTTCTCTAATGACGTTGTATATTTTTTGATGGCATCATCAACATTAGAGAAAAGGTGCTTCACCGCCTTCAGAGCTATCCCCGCGATCAGTACGTGTAAATT
Source organism: Sphaerobolus stellatus SS14 (assembly GCA_000827215.1). Taxonomy (NCBI): domain Eukaryota; kingdom Fungi; phylum Basidiomycota; class Agaricomycetes; order Geastrales; family Sphaerobolaceae; genus Sphaerobolus; species Sphaerobolus stellatus. The sequence goes on from KN837083.1 coordinate 1,085,818, forward strand.
TGGGAGAAGGTTGGATCTACCGAAGCTGCGATCCTTACAATAACTGGAAATGAATTGACTGCAGTCAATTATTTGCTCCATTATCTTTTGTAATGTTTTCCATTGTGAAGGAACAATCTCAGTAGGAGCAGCATCATGCACAAAATTGCAGAAGTCATGGATAGTTTGAAGCAACATAAACATGTTGCTATCGCGATCTTTCTGGGTCTTCCAAACCTATCGACACGTGTTAGGTTATGCATTTGTAAAATGTTTGAGACCATACATGATAGGCCGATAGCAAAACAGACGATGCAATTTTTGCGTACGGATGTATCTGAGACACTGATTAGCGAGTATAGGGTGTGTAGTAATTAAATATTATCTCACCTCTGAGATCTTCTCTGCAAGCTCAACGAGGGCATTGAATTTAGTCCACACCGGTTCCCAAGTGTTAATAATTGCCAATGTCGAGCTTCCTCCTTTGGAAATGATATCGACTGGCGAGGATACGGTTTCCAAGACCGGTGAGTCACCCAAGCCCGAGGCAGCTATACGTCGCTGCACATCCTCTGCTTGAATATTGATTTCGGTCCTAATTCAGGTCTGAAGCCCGGCTGCCATCAATGACATTCCCATGACTGGTTACCGCCTGTTCGGATCCTATTCAAAAGTGCTGATAACGTTGAAGATAGCATATCAGACTTGCTTTTATTTTCTGAAAGTTCCTTGTTTACTACAATTTTTTAGATAACCCCGTAATTAACACGACATCGACTGCGTCATCCAGTTATAACGCCATTTCTCTTTTTCAAGTCGCACTGCAAACGAAGATTGTCTTAAGCACCGGTAGAATTTGGCGACACCCTCTCCTATTGCTGCTGGAACCTGCTCATTTCATATACGGATTCCGAAAAAGCCACACTATCTCGCTGTAGCCATGACCCTACGGTTTCAAGACATCGTTCAACGTCTTGTGGATGATCGAATCATTTTCTTTATCCTCGTGAGTCGAAATGTAAACGATTTCTTCTTTCAAACTAATGGTCGAGGCGTGCTTTGTTTTTCACTTACGCACCAGAAGATGTGACATCCAGTCGGCTTTATTCACAGAGTACCTGTTCCAGTCCTACTACTACGAAACGTATCCCAATAGGATTTTAGAAGCGCACTGTTTACGTAGGCTATTACTCGCATGTCTGCTTGATAATAAAAAAGCTTTTAACCGATTTATTATTATTATTATTTTCAAGACGCATAGGCTCGAGGTATGTATCCCCGAGATGTGTTCACCAAACGCCTATCGACTGGTATGAAGGACAAGGACATAATGTAGAAGGATGGAAAAGCAATTAATTCTTTATATGGTAGCTTGTTCTTAAACAACATTCATTCTATCCTTGCATTAGAGCTCAAGGTGCACGACATCCCTCCGAGTCCTGGCAGGCTTCGACTCTTCGGAATCTATCCTCCTTTTACTTCTCATCGTTTCCAATCTCGCCTTGATTATATAGGTAATATCCTCTGAACTGCTTACTGAAGTAGCGTGCATCAGGCGAAATTCGCTTCTTTCGAGTGAGCGGCAACGTGCCTGTAAAATATCTGAATAAATCACCTCCGTTGACGTCCGAGTTCCGTACAACGCCAAAATTACCTGCGTTGGAGCGGCAGGCTCCTGTTCTCGAGGAGCAGATATTGAATGTAACAGGCCTATCCCGTGTAAACATTATCTGTACCAGGATATTTCTAATAGAAATGAAATAAAATAGCCTTTAGATATTGACTTGAGTAACGCCGACGGGATGCAGGTCCTCTGGTTGGAGAACTAAGGCAAAGCTTGACTTGGAAATTGGCTTAAACCTCGTATAGATTTCGGCCCCGAAGATCAAAAAGAACAAAATAATCGAATCTACAAGACGTTGGCTGATTTGTTTGAAAAAGGAGAGAAAGAGCGCTGCCGTTAGGACAGAACTTCAGCAAATACTGCCGCGTAGCTTGGTCAGTGTCGATGTTGGTTGCAGCAATATCGATCTAGAAAGAGGAAAACAACCAGGATGAATAGCTTTCCAGATCGGCGCTAAGAATCACGCTACAGTCAACATCATGAGGATGGTGAGGTCGAGGACTCGAGACGCTGCAGCAACTTTATAACAAATAGCATTCGAGAATACCACGGTAAATGCAGAGTGGAACGAATAGATTGCCTGGAAGGTATAGTGCATGGCGGTGAAGAGCGTCCAGCAAAGAGATCCTGGTCTGCCATTCCATCTTTGCCGTCATCGGTGATGTCGAGTAGGGTCTGGGTTGCGAGTCTAGACGATATCGGTGATGGCGAGGATAAAGATTAGGGATACACGAGGCATGGTAGTAGGGTCGAGTGATGGTGCGGTTTGACTGAAAGCAGCGTCGGTGTATAAGGCTGGAGAATAGGTTGTGAGGATGAGGTTGCATATGCGAATAGTAGATGCATTGACGCGGCCTTTAGATGAATCATCGGCAGCCGATAACGCAGTTTGCGCGGCGCAGACATCAAAGGAAAGGCTGGTGTAGGTACCAAAGATCCGGCTTAACCTCCATCTTGACTCGTTGATGCAGGATGTAGGGCGGTGTTCTTGAAATCATCCTACAGTATGTGACGGGTATACATTCATAGTCGATGTTGCGCATTGAGGGTGTGCTTGCGGTTCCATCTGGGGAAGGGCACGTGCGTTGGAGATGGTTCACGATGCATTGGCCATCTTGGATCCATTCGCGATTCGCTGTCGAAGGCGCCTTCGTATTCACACCGCATGCGGACTTCAGAGCAGCAACGAGAAATGTCCTCCTCTTCCAGCCTGCCGCCGCCAACTACAGGCCTCCTCCAAGTCAACGCCGCATCTTCGTCTCTGCCGTTCCCGTCTTCGTCGGCCGTCAGGTAAACAACTATCACGCGATATATGAATCGATGCCGAAGGGAATGGAGGCGGAGGCGGAGGCGTTAGGGCCGTTGTGGGTTGAGGTATTAACATCGTTGCAACAGGTTAGGTGGTGGCGGGCAGTAGATCTTCGAGAGATAGGAGTGGATGACCATCTTTGATATCCTTGGTGAAACAGATGCCACAAAATCCGCATAATACACCTGGGGCGAGTAGGAAGAGGTGGGTGAAATGGCTGATGAGGTGGAAGCGATGGGGCGGAGGCGTGCTATGACGGGAAGGCCCTAACGGAGCTGTTGCAGCTGAGGGTAACAAGATAGGACGCGACGCCAGCGACAGCGTCTAGCTTGTGGTGGGTGCGAATCCCGATGCCTTGCGTGCACAAGACCGGGGCGTGGACTAGGGCTGGGACTCGTGTGGTGGGCTTCAACTGGGGCGTTGTTGGGTGGGACGGGACGGGCGGTGCTGCCTGTGGTGGTCATCTAGGGATTCCTGCTGGTAGATCAGGTGCCAGTTGTCTTCATATCAGCTGGGTCTGAAGCCGCCGTCTTGGTACCAGCATCACTTGGGCCCTCGAAGCTATCATCCCAGTAGCCACTCGCATCGATACTGTATTCCCAAGAGCAGACCCAAGCCCACTCATAACGGCATTAGTGTTATGCGGCACACCCGATGAAGAACCTGGAACTGGGATCATTGAAGCGGGATGAGGTAGCGGGACGGGGAACAGGATTAGCCTGATGACCTAGGCCCAGGGCGGAACTGCGTTGACGCAGGGATGGGTTTACTAGGATAATGAGACCACCCAGCAGCAGCGACAGATCCAGAGACAGATACAGTCGTGTCAGGTTCTGAGCCGTCGTCCCTCGTGCTCGTGCTGCCGTCTATCCACCCATTCCCATTCCCATAGCGCCGAAAGAAGAGATGGCGGTAGCGTTCGTGCGGGGCGGACAGAGTTTCCTGGTTGTGGGTGGGCGGACGCGAGAAGGCCTGGGAGGTGCTCAGGTAGGTGCGGCCACCGGAGTTGGTAGGTGGAAGGTGGGAGAATCTCGGCGGCCTAGAAACGATGAGAAGGATAATTGTTAGCGTGTGGTTAGGTGAGTGCTATAGGTACGCACTTCGAGCAGTTGGACTTGCTCTTCGACAGGATGAACGTGTTCGCTTCGCGCCTATGGGGAGATTGCTCCCAAGGGTATGTCTATCTAAACGATATCCCCAAAGCGAGGTCAAATCGAACTGAGAAACCTCGTCGTTAGCAGCGGCTCCTCCTGAAGAGGCTGCGACAACCCACTCACCTTTGTACAAGTATAGCACTTGTAGATGGCGCCCTTCTCCTCTTCGTCCCTCGTCATCGAGCCCGCAAGCGTCTCATCCAACGGCGCTGGTCAAATCGAACTGAGAAACCTCGTCATTAGCGGCGGCTCCTCCCGGAGAGGTTGCAACAACCCACTCACCTTTTTAAAAGTATAGCACTTGAAGATTGGGCCCTTCTTCTCATCGTCCATCGTCATCGAACCCGCAAGCGTCTCATCCAACGGCGCGCTCCTCGACACAAGCGTACAGGCAAACCACATTCACAGTGAACGTAGCTATTCTTCTATTATCTAAGTCAGCAATAGCCATAACTCTAATAGAGAAGAGAGTACCAACATCAAATTGGCGCGAATCAGTGTTATTTTGCTTCGCTTTCTTCTTTCCCATAGTTTGACAGCGGCTACTATCTTGGAAAAAGGACGCCCAATGCTTCAGGAAGTGATTATCAAGGCATCGCGGAAGCAAAACCCTTACATAAATAGGGTTTATTAGGGTTTAGGGAAAATTCTAATAAGCCCTCGCGGAGTACCCCCCCACCCTCGGGTAAATATGCCAGATTTTGCCAGTTGCCTCCCCTTGGGAAAAGATTTGGAAAAGGCTGCTAAACATTTAGGCTAAGTTTAGGCTAAATTAGCCAGTGTGGGAACCCTGGATTTCTGCATGCTGAAATGCTTTTAGTTAATGCATATGGCATGCAAAATTTACCATGCATTTCAGAGCAATGAAAAGTCATATTAATATTCTAAAATTCTGAAGATATTTTCATATAAGATATTTAAAAGGAAAACTTACCTTTCACAAATATTCCAGGCTCCTTTGCCCAGAGAAATTTTCTGAAAAGAAACACCTTATCCTTAGCTAGAAATTCCAGATAATATCCACATTCCATCCACATTCCACAAGAATTTCTCTTGGTGTAAATAATGAATATTTCATAACTATTCTTGCAGTTAAAACTTTAAACCAACAAATATTTATTTTGCCTATTAATACAGGAACAGAATAATGATTTACTGGATTTCCTGTACATATCACTTCCAAGGAAATAATATAAAAGCCTGGTCTGGTGATGGATTTCATATTAAATTCCTGGATTGGAAATAAAGTTGTGTCCCCAGTGAGTGACAGATGTTTGAGCATACAGTCGGATTTGAGCTTTAGCTTGGATTTGGTTTAATGATCTAACGGTTTATGTCTGGAAGGGATCACGATTTCGAACAGTGGAAGAGTAGATGGTGTAGAAATATATTGGAACATTGTGCACATAGGAAAAAGTGATATGAATGATGTAGCTATCTGTCGCTTTGAGAATATGTATCCTTGGACGACGTTCCAGTGAAAGAGATTATATTTACTGTAATTTCTGGTTTCATAGGTTCTGGGCGTAAGATTTGATGATTGACACTGATATTGCGCCGGAGAACAAATCCGGAGACTTACGACCATGTGATTAATTAGCAAATTTCACCCACCCCCTCTCCCAATGCCGTATCAAAACAACGCACACCTTTCTCTGACGCATAATCGTTACCTCTTGAAGCATGACTGATGAACGATGTAAACGATTCCTATCTGACCCGATCATCGAATCCATAGGCGTATATGTATTCGAGTATAGCGTAAGCCATCGTAGGGATCCAAATGCCGACACTCCATTGAGACTATCAACGAACGCTGACAACACAACAGAATAACTAAGAATCCACCCGCAATATAGCGGATCGAGAAATAAATACCTGATTGGATCTCTCAATCGCATTAAATGCAAACGTCTCTAGATTCGGAAAGGCGACGGCAATTAAGTCGATGAAGGTTTGCGAAACGTTCGAAATGCGCGGTAGAACGATCTCAGTGATGTGGATGGTAAGATGGAATGATAATATGGGGAGGAAACTAATGAAGAAGGCTTCTTTCTCATCGATGAGGTACACAGTATGAAGATAGGATGACGTGTTGAGATATTGAAGCGTATGGGTAGGGCCGTAGAACACCCGCAATTGAGGGAGGGAATTAGGTAGGGGCTCAAAGACAAATCTTTTTCGATAACCGGTCTTGAGGGAGAAGTGCCGGATACCCAAAACATTCACATTTGCGGCAAGAATAGTATTAATCGTCCTTCCGACTTCTGCGGTCCATTCCTCGCGCGTCGACTGACTTCCTTCAAGGACAATATCTAAACGGGAAAGATGCGCGAATTTCGACGAGAGAAGAAGCTTCGCATCATCGAGTGTCGTACTGGATAAATGAACAGAGATAAGTCGTAGGAAAGTATCGTCATTGTCAACGTCATAGTCCACGAAACTGCGAACATTCAATAGGGTGGAGAGCTTGGAAGAGTTGTTTTTCTCGTATGCGTATTGGACAAAGGAGGTGCTGTAAGGGTGAGGGGGCATTGAGGGGGAACGAGACTTAGACTTTCTGTGTATGTGTCGGGGGATGAGATGAAGGAGATGAGATTTATATTTGGGAGGTCATCGAGGAGTGGAGGTAAGGTGTTTGTGCTTTGCTTGCACCACGTGAAAACATCTGCGTGGAACGCGGGAAGGTTGGTGGCAGGAACGCACCGCGGAACAGTAAGCTATAAGGAGCACCCCAGTTGATAAAAGTAATTTGCTTATTAATGTGCAATAATTTTTTTGGATTGGATGCGAGGAATTGGATCTTGTTGTCTTTGTCGTACGCGCGTTGGTTGTAAGGGCCTCGAAAGGTGATCTTCTTGAAGAGATACATCAGGAAAGTTGACACAGAATCTGGTTTAGCGCCTGTGCTAGGAGCGATAGGCGGTGGTATATAGTCTAGATACCGACTCCTAGCTTCGATTAGCGAATCCGCCATTGCCTAGTGCTACCTAGACCACCTAGCACTAATTGGACTGTGTCAGATTTCCTGATGTAGGAAACGAGATACAAGCGGAGAGATTTGTTTGTGCTTGAGAGACTGAGGATAGCATGTTTGGAAAGAAAGCGAGTTGTGAGATATACCCAGATATCTTCTGGCGTTTCCATGATGGAGGGAAGGTGGAGGGAAGAGAGAAGTAGACCGCGTCTATGTGTGTCCACACCGGAGGCTTTCTTATTGGATGATGGCTCTCCTCTTGGACAACAAACGCAAGGTGAGGAACCCCGCGAGGCTTAAAACAGACCTGTGGGGATCCATAAACTATCTTGATAGAATCAAAATTGAGAAAAGAAAAAGGAAAGAATTTTCCTCGTCGTCGCACACGTCCTCGTTCATTCATAGCCCCATATGAAATTAAGCGACTGGACCGGATACACAGTGATACTCAAACATAAATTAGGGGTTTAGGAGGAGAGGGATTCGAGGGATGGCTGATTTCGGTTTGGTGGTGGGTGAGGGTGGAAGCGGCTGAGTCGAAGGTATAGCTTTCTCCGAGGACGAGGGTTGTGCTTCGGCTGCGGTGAGTACAATGATATGGTAAGGTGGTAGCGACACGCGTGTACGTCACCAGTTGAAGTGCAAAGAGAGGAAGATTCAAGTATTGTGTTGTCGTACGGGGTGGTAGTCGTTACATCGATTCTTAACCTGAGTCGAGGCCTTCCGCCACTCATATACACTTCCAATACACCGTATTAGCATGTGTAAATAAATATTAAGCAAGATACACATCAATTAGATCGGATTCAGCCGGGTATTGACTCCATCATCGAAACGCATGAAAGAGAAAAGACACGAACCCCCCTGGTTATGTTAGCGATCGCGTGCTTCATCCAATAAGGCTTCCTAGTAAAGGGGCTCACACGACGTGGAGGGTTAGCTTTCACCGAAATATTTCTACTATTATTGTGCTACATTAAAATTTCTATGCAGTTACACCGTGCAGACAATTGAACAAAGTACACATCTCTCAAACCTAGCAGTCATGCAAGCAAGAAAATAGAAAGCCACAGAAAAGAAGAATCATGGAAAGGCCCCCGAATAGTCCATAATCTGTTTCCTGCGCGCTTCAACAGTCACAGTATGGAGTTCAGGAATTTTTAAATGTTTAGTAAGCTCTTTGCATTGAGCAACTACCCAAACGACATATTGTCCATAAGTATGAAAAACACGACCGAGAAATAAAACAAGTACCCACTGGTGTAATTGACGAGTTCCTGCTTTGAAACAGAGAATGGTGGAATTGTTGGAGGCATGACAAGAGGGGCTGTATAACCGGCAATGGTGTTTTGAGGTCTTATCGGGAGAAGATTATTGCTATGGTATATATGAGAAGTGGAGGCATCACGAAAGTGGTCAAACGCTATAGTAGCAATTATAGCGTTTATAGCATCCATAGCCACGATACTTTATGTACACTATGATACTCTCCATAGCGTCCATAGCAACAACCTCAATTTACGGTATGCTAGCTGCAGTGGGAGTTATGGATGACTATAATAGGAACTGTAGCAATCATAGACTCAATAGTAGATAATTGTTTATTCCTGCTTGAAGCTCTTATTATTCAAAAAAGTCATTAAATAAATGAATAAAATCAGCTAGTTTATTCTATTCACATATGTATATAGAGCTAAATACAATGGAGACTATGCTAATAATCTAGATATTTACGTGCCTACTACTCTAAAGTACTGCAATCAAAGACTATAGAACCTCAAGTCAAAATCTTCAAGCACATGTCATAGATAGTGTCTGAGATTTGTCATTAGTAACAGGCAAACTGTTAGAAGATGCAGGATATGTGCACCTTATGTAGAATCTGCACAGCAACCGCTTGGGTATGTACTAGGTCATTGGAGACCGACTGTACTAACCACACTCCGCTTCATCACTAGCTGGTTTACCAAAGAACTCGTTAGATGTCATGAATGTCAAGGCAGGCTGGATGCTTACCGAAATTGTTTTTTGGTTTTGAGTTCTGCAGGCTGTATCAAAATCGTCAGTGAGAATGCACACATAGCACAATAGAAACCCACCTTTGGTATACTTGTTCAACACTGAATACTAATAGGGATATATTAGTAAGGTGACGCTAGCAGCCTTCAAATACTCACCAACTTCAGTGCCGAAATTTATATGAGTCCGTTCCCAACAATGTCAACAACCTGTAAGATAACGTTACCATGTTCAGCTGCCTCAGAATAGGTGTCTGTATATTATTTCAGTTCTTTCCTCAATAAATGAATGAAACTTACATAACTTTGAGCTTGTGATCTGCTGTGCTAAGTGGTAAGTACATACAGTGGTGGTGGTGGTATGAGTCTAAGTTGCAATGACGTGTGTTGTCCTAACATTGCGCAAACAGCGGAGTTGCTGGGTTTCACAATAGCGAAGCTAGCGAGGGCTAGCGGCCACTAAGCGACATAGCAGTCGCTACTGTCTGGAGGAGTCGTGGGACGCTATGGAAAAATTAAGCGCCATTGGCAGATTTCGTGATGGGGATTAAACGACGTGGAAGCATACTCACTTAGATTCGATGTTCTTCATCTTATCATTCAAACCAGCTACATCGCGTTTGAGGGCGTCAACATCGTGTTTGAGGGCGCCAACGTCCGTTTTGAGGGTGCCAACGTCCGTTTTGAGAGTGGCAACATCGGTTTTGAGAGTGCCAACGTCCGTTTTGAGAGTTCCAACGTCCGCTTTGAGAGTGCCAACGTCCGTCTTTACAGTCTCCATGTCACGTTGTAGTTGCCCTACACTCGTATTGATTGTACGCAATTGTTCAAGTATTTCGTTTAAAGTGGGGTCAATGGTGAAGGCGGGGGAATTTGGAATCAAAACGAGCTCCTTCGATGCCTCGACGACGTATTCAGCGAGTTTCTCAAAATTTGGTTGACGCGGGAGAGTAGCAGGAACCGGCATGATGATGGTGAGTGGTATGCCTTGAACTAGTCACGTCCGAGCGGAGAATGAAGCTGAGTTTCCACGACACCCACCACCACCCACATCGATACGTCCCTCGCCGTCACGTCCAACATCTCCACCAGCTATTCCACAATGTCACTACCTCTAATTCCACTTGCTACACGTTGCCTCCGTTGGTACTATTCTACAATACCCCGTCGATGGCGCCGCACAGACAGGTACCGTCCATCCTCAATTAGGAACGGACGCAGAAGATTACTTTACCCGTCTACGACTCGGATCGCCCGCCGAGTTTTGAGAGTACGTAGCTGAACACGTGTCTCTCGATGAGTATGATGCGAAAGATATCACGACTTATTTATTTACCTTTGAACTTTGTTCCATTTTTCACTTTCATCACCTTTGTTCTTGCTACATCATCGAAACTGCCCCACTCCTTGATATTTCCTCGTTATCGCTATCCCGTATCTCCACGCTCCTTAAATAACTTGTTTCTTTGTGTCCTCTTCCTTATCACCTCGCTGGCTGATGCGGTTTGTTTACTGTATAGTATCTGTACAGATAAGGTTGTACTGAATACGAATATTGTACAATTTCAATGGGTTTATCGCTGCAATACTACCAAAGCCAGACATGCTTTCTCGAGATTGGCTCGAAGATTCAAGAATGCACTTGGCTCGCTTACCGCCTTTCTTCCATTGAGGTAGGTAGTGCAAGAGAATTCACAATCGCGAAAGACGTCAGCTGTCTAGAGATGTATTATTTGTAGATCTCCAAGCTCAAGAGAAGGATAACTCTTGACTTGTGACTTATGAATCCCTTCCATAAGGCTCGCTCGCTGTTCCCAATATATGTAAAGCATGCAACTGTACTATTATTATTCGATACTGATTACTCATGATTACAATCAATTTTGCGACACCCATGAGTTCTGCGTTCTCTCTCCTGATGCGTAGCTGATTAGTTCGAATATAAGAAAGACAGCAATTGATCTCTCTCGTCCACATGTCTACCAAGTACTCGTTGGTGAGCCTCCCAAAAATTTCAAGCCTTTCCTCTCTCAGTAACCTTGAGCAGTAATACCAAATTTGAGTCAATGTTGATTCATCATTCATATTCTCATAGCTGACTTCTCCATTAGAAGAATGACTGAGACTGGATTTTCTTCCCCATCCCAAAGTACCATGAGGAAATAGTAATGGGTATGCAAGAGGTTCCCAATAGCGACTTGTGGAAGATATCTCAAGGTTGGTATTGTCAAGCTTTCTGATAGTCATTGACCTTGGTGCATAATTCCCGGCAGTAGTGTTATCCAAATGTAAAATTTCAGCAATTTCTCCTACATCACCATTGGTAAGTACTATATGGGCTTCTGGGCATTCTTCATCAGATAGAGATGACATATGATGTACTTCTCTAGCAAATCTGTTGTTTTCGAGTAGTACGGTTCTGAGCTCACGCTCCTTCCGAGCAGATTTCTCATGCTCCGTAAATAGAAATTTCTGTATATATGCTATTTAGGAGTGTTCTGATCAATAAATCCTTTTAAATCACTCTTAAATTCGAAGTAAATGCAATAAAATACAGGAAAAATAGCGAAATATTACATCCTACTGTGATTATGTTAGCTGCTGAGTTTGGATTGTGCAAAACTGTCTGTGGGCTCACAAATTTGTCCCTGTTTTTCTTTTAGCTATATCAAGGGTTAAGAAGCTAAGTGGATTAGCATTCAGGAGCCCTTTTCCTATTACCCAGTTACAAAACCCACTTCTGCAATACAGGATGCCCTACAGAGGCGATACCCAATGTTGGGAAGCATTCCCCTTTCCATTTAATGACTATGGTATTAATTTATATTTATATGATTTTTTTGAATAATAACTCTTAATCAATTCAAATGTATATATTTTTACTTATTAATTTTATTGCATGGAAACATTAAAAAGGACATTACTATAATTATAGCACCACCCCATGAAATTGTAACATGCCTCCACTATGTTCTTCAAGCCAGCCATGACAACATCAACCCCCTTCCTCTTAAAAGAAGCCCAAAGTGATGAAAAAAAACTTCCTATGAAGCCAGCAAGCTTGACCATTACCATGTGGAGCTTACTCCACATAAGCACATACTTAATCAGGGAGCTCCCTGTTTACTACTGACACCTTCTTAGATAACCCCTTATTTAACACGGCATCGACTGTGTCATCCAGTCATAACACTATTTCTCTTTCCCAAGTTGCACTGCAAACGAAGGTTGACTTAAGCATCGGTAGAATTTGGCGATACCCTCACCTATTGCTGCTGGGACCTGCTCATCTCATATACGAATTCTGAAAAAGCCACACCATCTCGCTGAAAGCTTCCAAGCTTGCACTTGTTGAATTTTCGTCCTGAAAACCGCATTCCTGTTCCTACGGTTTCAAGACATCGTTCAACGTCTTTAATTGTGGATCGGATCGGATCATTTTCCCTATTCTGATGAGCCGAGATGTAAACCATTTCTTCTTTTAAACTAATGGTCGAGGCGTGCTTTGCTTTTCACTCACGCGCCGGAAGATGTGGCATCCAGTCGGCTTTATTCGCAGAGTACCTATTCAAGTCCTACTACTACGAAAGGTGTATCCCAGTAGGATTTAAGAAGTGTACTGTTTACGTAGGCCATCATTCGCATGTCTACTTTGATAATAAAAAAGCTTTTAAACTGATTTATTATTTTATTTTATTTTCAAGACGCAGAGGCTCGAGGTATATATGCCCGGGACATGTGCGGACCAAACGCCTATCGGCTGGTATGAAGGGCAAGGACATAATGTAGAAGGATGGAAAAGCAATTAATTCTTGGTATAGTAGCTTGTTCCTAAACAACATTCATTCTATCCTTGTGGGGGTAGGCAATGCCTCAACGGCGCTTGTGACGGCTTACATAAGACACTCATTGAGAGTTTATGGCAAATCATCAATCTGTACACAAACAGTGCCTCAACCTTGCAATCCAAGGCAGAAAAATGTTGTAAATTAATATTAATAATATGGTAACATTATGAACTATATTAAGTACAGAATATAACGCAGAATTAAATCAAATCTATTTACTCTCTATCACTACAGCCCTCCACCTCATCTGCCACCTCGTTTTGGACCATGGAAAAATCTGGAATCTATGTAGACTCGCTACTAGAGACGCGGGATAGGGAACATATATGTTGTATATATATACTAGGAAATGAATAAAGCATGTTTCGAGGGCAAGGAGTGGCTAGGAACAGGAAACAAAACCGATGTTTTGAGTGGTTTTGGGGGAAACCCCGCCGGGGTTCCAGCTGGGTATGCGGGACGAGGATCTGGGGTTCATGAGCGGTGATTCCCAAAAAGGTAGGAGCCTCGCGACGCGTTCCACGAAGGAGAACCCCCCTAGGGTAGGCAAGAGGAGACTTACTTTGGCTTATCTTACCGGAGGCATGGCAATTTTATGGAACTGGGAGGAGCTTGGGGAATTTTGAATGTACGGGGCAAGCACAACTGCGTGCTTGCGTAGATATAAGGTGAAACTATCACTACTCCACCTACCCATAGTTTTTACCGCATCGAAGGGAGTTCCCCGGAGGAGGTACTCCAGCACGGATCCAATGCGGAGGCCATGGAAATGTAGCTTGGGTAATCCGGCGCGGGCAGCTGCCTCGGTTATGCAATCCGTGAAAGCACTCCGTGTGAGCACTCGCAACCCATTGGGGTGTTGCCAGGAGAAGAGAGCTGCATCCGGAGGGGGGTTGTTGATGCGTAAGTGAGTGATTAGGGCCGCGATGGGATCCGCTGGGCCTTCGTGCCTGGCACAATAAACATCTTCCCCCTCAGGCTTCATCTTCGTCCAGGGCAAGGCGAAGATAAGCACCCAATTTCCGTTCCTGTCTACATCCTCCCGGATCATCGCTCTGGTGACGTTCCGCGTGGTTGAGAAACTTTGCAAATTGGAGACCACGAACTCTACTGTGCGGGCCATCGTCCAGAATATGACGGTGAGGCACGCATAAGCGGCGATGTGCAACTTATTATCAGGATCGAGTACGGCGCATATCTGACGTATCATTGATACAGTCCACGGATCACACTTTTCGCGGTGCGAGGAAGCGGGAGCCAGGCGGGCTGCACCTGTCAGCACAGCTTTTAATTCCTCTCCGGCAGGAGCCCACGGGCCCCATGTAAGATGTGCCACGCCCGTAGGCCGTGGATGTTATTGGACAAAGCCGAGCCGGAATATGAACCTGCGCATGCCGCTGTAAATGACAACAACAGCACGGTGTCCGCCGGGCACCGCCTGGATTCCGGGATGTCCTGACTGTCACAGTAAACGTGGAACACAAGTAAAGCGGCGCCATAAGTTGATCTGGTACTGGGTGCCCAGGAGGCAGCTAGAACCTTGAGTATCCTAGTGAGCTCTGCTTCTGCCAGTCCTGCACCCGGGATGCGAGAGAATAGAGGCACCCATTGCACGAGCCGATCTTGCGCGAGGCAATGTGGTCGCAGGGGAGAGGGGCGTGGTGACAGGTTGGGCAGGTAAGGCTTAGGTGCTCCTGGGCTTTGGACCAGCTTCAACGGGGCTTGGAAACGCTGACTCCCACTGCTCCCTGAAACGCTGGTCTGCGAAAGCCCGCCTGGCCGCATCGTTCCCAGGGATGCTGGTAATAAGTTTCCTAGCAGCTGCCGAGTACGCTCCTTCCCTGAGGAGCCGTCGTTCGGTTGGGGACGGTTCTTCTTGAGAGTCAATAAGGAACCCTCGGAGTTCTGGGGGGAGACTGATGGGCAGAAGCAGGAGGTCTGCAGCGGGATAAATACCGCGAGAAGGTCCATCTGCGGGATTGAGGGAGCTGCGGACATACTCCGTGTGGAGGGTCCCTGAGGCGCCACGCAGCTGTAAGTTGTCCTGGATTCGGCGGAAGACAAGATTGATGGCCGGGTTGCGGCTGCGTCCATTCCACCAACCTTCGATGACACCCTTGTTATCTCCGAAGAGCTTGAAATGTGCGCGTGAGGTGTTTTGTGCGAGAATTGCTCGGGCCAGAAGCTCAAACCCAACCGCTTCTGCCCAACCAATATCTCTTGTGCCGCCCTGGGTTTTCCAGCCCGGGATGAGCCTCCAAGCTCGCCATCTGTTACCAATGGTGATCCCGATCCCGATGCCCGAACTGGCATCAGAATAAGCTCCAAGGTCGATGAGAGAGACAGGCCGAGGGATGTCTCGGACCACTCGTGGTTTGTTGAGGGTTGCTGTCCACAAGCGAAGGTCTTCCCCGAGAGCGCGGGGGGCGTGCCGTGGAACGAAAGCACGGTCACGGCAGTACCCCAACATTGATTCCAGCTCAGTAAGCCGTGATCGCCCCTCAGGCACGATGGAGCAGGTATGAAGGAGTTTCCCATAGAGCGACTGGATCTCTTCAAAGACATGCGTGGGCTTAGCTTGCCATACCTGGATGGCCAGCAAGTACTTTGCCTGCTTCTTAGGTGTGAGCTCCACCGTGAGATGTCGCAGGTCCCAAATGAAGCCGATATATGTGGGTCGGGTTGAGAAAGGGATATCTTTAGTCTTCTCCCACGGGATTCCGAGCGTCTCTGAGACTTTGTCAATGTCGGCCATGCAATAGGAATACCTTGCGTCCTCTGCTGAGCGTGGTGAGGCAGCTGAGAGGTCTTGGCAGGGGAACTGGCAGTCTTCGTCAAATTGCTCCAGGGTGCCGTCTTCGAATACCCTTCCTCCAAACCAAAGGCGTCCACCACTGCGATGTTCTCCTCTAGACAGAATCTCTTTCCTCCACTCCGCTCTCTGTGCATTGTAGGCCGTGATGTGCTCCCGTAACATCCTAAAGAACACATGGTCATCCAGCCATTTTGCCAACGGCGCCAACCCCTGTGCCCGACAGATGTCCGCTCCAGCATCCGCCAACTTCCCATAGCCTCCTGCTGCTGGTGTTGCCCCGAAGCAGAGATAGCCATCAATGCAGAAGGAGTCGGTGCCGACTCTAGTGACTGCTGCTGGCCACTGGGATGGGTGTAGGGGGATAGTCCGGTAAGCTTCTGCCACGTCACGTACCGCCGCTTGCGAGCCCGGGGGCAACCTAACAACCAGGAGACAAAAGGTATCGAAAGTTCCCCATGTGCATGGGAAGTCGTCAGAGTCGATGCGTGAATTGATGGAGGGATTGGGAAAGAAAGGGATGTTTTGCGTGGGAAAGATAGGTTTTGAATATTGCGGAACTTGTCAATCCTGCCCGGCTTCGGAATAATGGAAATCGGGAACGACTGAAAAGGCCCGATGAGGGCCTCCACTTCCGCCTGGGAGTAAGGACCAGCATAACGTCCCTTTTTGATTTCTGCCTTGACACTCTGTGAGAAGATCTCGGCGTACTCCACCACTGAGTTACTGTTGGGGGGTGTTTGCGTCCGAACGATGTGAGGGAAGTTGAAAATAAACCCCTCCCGTAATCCCTTGGGCACTGTCTTGAACCTGCCCAGCAGACCAAAACGTGCCAAAGCGTTCTCCCAGGCCTCCGGCTTATATGCCACTCGCACTTGGAAGACGAGGGCAGGACGCGAGTCCATGCGACGACAGACCACATCCGGAGCACCGGTGCTGGTCATCGTGTCTTGGACTGGTGCACCCCATGGAACCTTGCCATCGGTAACAGAGAGGCTGTCCTGATTGTAGGAGCAGCTTCTTGTCTCGCCTCCTGGCCACTGTTTGGTAAAGGCCATCCCAGGTCCGGGTCGCGCAGCATTCCGCCACCTTGTGTTCGTGCCTCCCGAGACAAACTGCACAGGGTGGGTAGGCGTCCCC
>KN837083.1:1148920-1168332 GCA_000827215.1 Sphaerobolus stellatus SS14
TTATCTGCTATTGAGTCTACCGGCCGTTAGTGTTCCTATGATAGTCGTCCATAGCTTCCACTGCAGCTATCATACTGAAAATAGAGCCATTTGCCATGGACGCTATGGACAGTATCATAGTGTACATAAAGTATGGACACTATGGACGCTATAGACGCTATAATTGCCTTTATAGCGTTTGCCAACTTTACTGATGTGCACCCTCATTTCTACCCTTTATATACATTCCTCCCTAACACATACATACTATGTGCATCAAGACACAGTATCACCCAGCGTACAGGGGTCGAGAGTGTATCAGATACATAGACAGTGGTTCTTGGACGACAGATGGGTTCTCAACTTGATACTGTTAACCAGAGACAAACATAGACCTTGAATGCTTCCTGAAGCTGCGGAATCAAGAATATAGTTCTAGGAAAACAGATGGGTTCTTAACTTAATACTGTTAAAAATAGAGACAAACATAGACCTTGAATGCTTCCTGGAGCTGCGGAATCGAGAATCTGGTTCTAGGACGACGGATGGGCTCTCAACTTGATACTGTTAAAAATAGAGACAAACATAGACGATGAAAGCTTCCCGAAGCTGCCGAATCTGGCTCTAGGACGACAGATGGGTGCTTAACCTGATAGTTTAAAGAAATAGGAAAAATATAGACGTTGAAGGCTTCACGAAGCTGCGGAATGAGGAATCTGGCTCCAGGACGACAGATGGCTTCTCAACATGACCGCCAAGTGGGAAGAGAGTTTACATCCTAAGTTTGTAGCACTATTAAATGCTAATTTATGCTTATAACGTCTGCACCGATGAGCTTTATTAGAAGCACTGCATCAGAGGTATACAGGGGTCGGCAAAATGTATCCTGATAGAGAACAACAATCCGTCTTCGCAATTTCCATCTCATGATTCCGAACAGCATGTCATCATGAGGATGCTCTCGAGGGATTTTGCAGCGGATATCACCGAGCTCGCTATACGCCGCCTTGAGAAAATATCACAACAGCACCTCGACCTCATTGCGCTCACCTTTCTCCACTAGGAGAGTCTAAGGAGACATTCGCCTGTGAAGCACTAGAGGCCGATCAGGCGAGTCTTGATCTCCTATACTCGATCCCAACACTGATCTTCTAAGTGACTTTTCATCCATAAAATTAATGCAGTATTATATTTACACACCTCCAAGCCTATTTAGCGATGGCTTGTACAGCCTGTTTTGCCTTTCTCACCGGGCGGCGGCACGGTGTAGTCCAAAATTGGGAAGCATCAGAGTCAGGCAATCAAACATTTTGGTACTTTGAGTTTTGTCTCACGGCTTTCTTGGCCGAATTTCTATCCGCGATCGACCAGCATCTCAACCCCTTTTCATATGTCAAATTTACCTCGAATACGCCTACTTTCTGACCGAAGCAACTTCTAGATAAAACCTTACCAATGTCTTTATCTTCGCTAACGAGCTTTCGAGAACTGACAAGAGAAGCAGGAGACTGCAGTCTCTTTTGGTAGTATTTACGCAGTATTCTCGGTTACAGCACCTCCAAAAGTCCGCCATGATATTGTGTTAGTTGGTTACCTTGAGTTGAGCACAGGAAGTCCAAGTGGCAGGTTGAAGAGTATTCAAAGAGAAGGATTTTGGCTTCGTTTTAGTCAAGTATCTTATCAGAGCCTGTCATATGATCCCCACCTTCGAGAAGACAGGCAAGGTGTCCTACCTGAATGACTTGGTCGATTCGGGTGCCTTCTTGTTCCTGAAGGATCGCCTCTCCCAGGCTGATGTTTGGCGATGTTACAAAGGATCTTCTGGAGACATACTTCTTTCCTGATTCTACCTTATCCCGTCATCGGTGACCTGATTTGAGCGTACCAGGGACCATCAGGCTTCTTTTGCTCCGTGAACCTTGCGACGAATATAAAAAGAGGGACTCGAAGACACTAAGGGTTCACCATAACCTTATCACCTCCGACAAAGCAGCAAAGTTATGGGTACTACCGTCGACAACGACTCCAACGACGTCGTCCAAATTCGCATCAGTTCTTCAAATAGAATATCGGAGTTCTTCGAAGACTTAGATCCAGGGTCCTCCATGACCTATGACAACGAAGACCTCGAAATTTTGACAGTTGTAACGGGTGAAGACGTGGTCCTCCATGCTGCATTCCCCAATGAAACCATCGTTCTCTCCTAACTGGCTCATGTCAGTGCCTTGCTACACTTTAATATATAACTATTTTCTCATCCTCTCTACCAAGCCACAAGGTTATTGGTCTCTTTAGTTGGGGCTTGAAAGACTTGTTGATGCAGCTCCTCGTCATTCATGTATTTTTCATGCTTGTGCATTCACTCTCTACATGTAATGCACGTAGATTGTATGAGATCCTGACATTGTTGTACTTGGATTGCCATATTGAGAAAGAAAAAACGTGGTGGGAGGGAGTTCGTCTAGATAATTCAGCAGTTGATCATATTTAAGCATAAGTTCAATAGTGAAAATCGGTAGGGCAAGTAGCAAGCAGCCATAAGTAAGGAATGCTGGGAGCGGGGCAAGACACTTCGAAGGAGTCATCTACCTATCTAATTTTACAAGCACAATTGTATATTTAGTATACGGAGAGGATTTGGAAGGAAGACAATCCTGGAAACAGAGTCTCATCACCAAAGTAAGAAATGCCGTTGTTCCAGCAGTTGTCATGAGACCAATGAGGTAGAAGGGATCTGACTCAGGAACACGGAAAGCTGGCCATCCAAAGAAGGCAATATGCATATGCAATAGACAAGATGGTTATTTGAACCGGTGATGTGGAAAGTGAGGAAGGATGGCTTCTCTACAACTTATGAGGCAGGTATGTGAAACCAAAGATGGTGGGAGAGAGTTCATTTTGACAACTTGACATTCGTTGATACCTAAATATATTTTGGGTAGTGACAAGTGAGAACGGAAGTAGCAAGCAGCTTGGGTTAAGGAATGCTGGGAGCATGGACCCAGATACCATGAAAGAGTCAACTATATATTTCCCATATCTTAAGGATATACCTTGATACTCCTTTCCACCCTTGTCAGCTTATCTTTTCTCACATGTCATAGGTTGGATATTTACAAACTGAAAAAAAGTAACTGTGGGGTTTGATACCATTTTCTTTCAACTGTTTTCCTCCTGCTTTATACCTCTCCACTCAGCATTCCTATGGAGTATAGTGATGACATAACTTGTGTGTGGTGTCAATAAATCTCTTCAATGAGTAGAAAAAGGGCTGTTGAGATATTCTGATAGGCATGAGGTTGTTGCTCCATTAACTCGGCATGCCCTCATTGGCTTTGATGCAATGATGTGTGCCTGCTATAGAGGAGTCCTTCAAAGCCTGCAGATATACAGTTGAAATTCTCATATTGCAGTTGGGAGTGGCCAAATTCTATGCATTATGAAATTATGTGACAGATTGTGATAAAATGTGACATGTCTGACTAAGCTATCTTCAGCCATGTATGCAAGTCAGTCTGCTTCACCTCCTGCATCTCTGTGCACCTCAAGTGGACTCAGAATTTGCGCAATTGCCTGGCCAACTCAAGAGACTTTTCTGGAGCATGCTGCATAGTGGCATGCTGTCAAGTGCTGACAAGTTTCACCTTTGCTAATGGCCTCGACCCTTGACTTCTTGCCTCATCTCAACCCTCAGACCTCCATCCCCGCCACATCGTCTAATTAAAAGCTCGCGGCTAGTTAGCATCAGCGAAAATCTCACGAGGCAATGCTCATGTTTGCTAGCAGCGGAAATAATTATATTATATATATATTTAACATATATAATTTATATATGTTAAATATATAAGATACTGCTGTGATATTCTTTTATTGGATGACTGAGAAGCTGGATTATCAGTGATAGGAATAATACAGCATCAATTCCTGGTGGGTCCAGTGACTTCAGTGACAAACAGCTTCAGCACTCCCTCTGCCTTCCCAATCCTTTCTTTCCCCCTTATTTAGAGCCATCCATGTGCGCACAGCTCACGTAATCCTGTGCAACCCATTTTAGCATGGCCATAGCAGCCTGGCTTTATAACAGGTATGTAAGGTATTAGTTTTTTCTAACGTGTAGCTAACACATGATAGCATCACTTGACTTTGGGAGTCCTTGTCAACCGTGGCCCTCAAGATGAATATTCTACGGTCAGGTCGTGAGGTTGCATTGTCAAAGAAATATCAGGTGTGTTACTGTTATATTCAATTCCTATGCTATTTAATTAATCATATTGATAGTCCCCACTTTGTTGTATTCATGCCATGCAACTTATCCAACGGCATACTCGATTTGATGAGAAGTGCTTATTCTTTGAATGTTCGAGGTTATGCTGAGATCCTCGCCTGCTTTATAACAACAGGTATGTAAGGTATTAGTTGTGTAACGCGTAACTAACACATGATAGCATCTTTCGACTTTGGGAGTCCTATTTTTGACCGTGCCCCTTGAGATGAATAATCTGCGGCCAAGTCGTGAGGTTGTGTTGTCAAGGAAATATTAGGTGCGTTCTTATTATATTCGATTCCTATCCTATTTAATCAATCATATTGACAGTCCCCAGTTTGTTGTATTCATGCTACGCAAATTATCCAATGGCATACTCAATTTGATGAGGAGTGCTTATTCTTCGAGCGTTCATGGTAATGCTGAGATCCTCCCCTTCCATCTAGAAACCAGCACACGGGTGGTCACTAGTCGAAGGTTAGGGGAGACATGAGTCAAATTATTTAGGGATTACATTCGTATGTTTCGATTCGATGCTTCGAGACATACGATGCTAATCTAATTTTTATTCAAGCTCACATGGGAGTACACTTCCTCGATATAACGCTAAGAGAATAATTCTAGGATAGGATAATGTTTGACTGCTTCCTGAGGCTGAATTCTGCTCCAGTATCCTTCGGAAAATAAAAACCCTTAGTCAATCTCACTCTCATGACATTGACGATTACATATGGCGGAGAGCAGGGATGTCCTGCTGTGAAGGATGTGAGTTAGGAGTTGGTCAGTGCATTATATTGGTGTGTTATCGTTTGATTAAGAGTGTACTGGGCTCGTTATATGGATTAGAATATATCTGATATTAGGGACACATCCCCTTTGAAAATATTGTCGACCTCACATCCGACTTCTATCCTGGCAGCAAAACGGTCCGCAATCCATTCCCTGCATGAAAGCAATAATTTGAATGAGTAGGAGGGAAGATCGGCAGCCACATGAGCCTGGAGTATTGTTGTCACAGTTACAGCTATTTGCATGAAACCGTGCACTCTGACGCGCACATTGTTTTTGGTGCCAATTTAGGGGGTTGAATTTTACTAGGTAACACCATAGGATTAGCTACTAGTAGAGTTAATGAAAGTTATTTATAATATTGTTTAAAGATTTACTGCGAAGCAATATCAAGGAAATATTGATTATAGTGTTCAACATGGTAAGGTGACCCAAATGATGCCATGGGGGACTTTTATGGAGGATTAAGCACACCTACTGCTGCTCTGTTTTGGCTAGAATAGTTAAGAATATATACTGTATCTATATACTTTGACTACCCCCTTTGGGTTAGAGTTAGGCAATTCTATGATTAGCTAACCCTAAAAATTATGTAATTGGAGCAGATTATATAATTATAGCTAGTGGGACTCAGTGAATGGGAATTGTGTCTGAGGAATGGCTCTTGGCACTGAGGAAGGGTGGGAGGGGTGAGTATTGTCTTTGTATAATCTGCTTCCATATTCTTAGTGATGCCTAAAATGGTGTCACCTCCCCAGGGGGTGGGGGGAAGATGTTTGCTGTGAGTGAAGGGGGGGGAGAGGCAAGTATTGGCTTTGTATCTGCTTCCCCTGACTGCTGCTACTGTGTGTGTAGTGATGCCTAAGGTGGGTTCACAATGGGCATCTATGCAGTGTGAGGTTGTTGGTTGCATAGTGAAGGGTTCCACTGTACATAGCTGGATTATGTTGACATGACTGTACCCAGCTGTGTAGAGTCGCACCCACCTCACACTTGCCTCTTTACTATTTGTACCCAGTTGTGTAGAATCACCCTCGCCTCTTTGCTATTGGTGTGACTATGACCATGCTGCAACTCTACACAGATGTGTAGAGTCACACTCATCCCTCTTTGCTATTGGTACAACTGTGGCTATACCAGCTACGCAACTGCAGCCTGCTGGCTATGGTCACAATCACCCTTGCATTGGCTGTGGATTCATGCAACTGTACCCAGCTGCATAGAGTTGCACTTGCCTCTTTGCTATTGGTGCAACTCAGCTACAACTGTACCCAGCTGTGTAGATTCCCACTTGCCTCTTTGCTATTGGTCCATCAGTGGCCATGCTCAGCTGTGACTGTACATATCTGTGTACAGTCATATCCACCTTGTTGCTATTGGTGCTACTGTGGCCATGCTGCAACTCTACACATCTGTGTAGAGTCGCACTCACCCTTTTGCTATTGGTCTGACTGTGGCCATACACAAGCCACAAGCTATGACTGTACCCATCTGCGTAGAGTCACACTTGCTCCTTTGCTATTGGTCTGACTGGCCATATGCAAGCTGTGACTATACCCATCTGTGTAGAGTTGCACTTGTCCCTTTGCTATTGGTCCAACTGCAGCCATACACAAGCTGCAACTGTACCCATCTGTGTAGAGTTTCACTCACCACTTTATTATTGGTCTGACTGTGGCTATGCTGCAACTCTACACATCTGTGTAGCGTTGCACTCACCTCTTTGCTATTGGTCCAACTGTGAAAACAAAGGTGTCCAAAGTGAAAATAAAGACATCTGAAGTGAAGTGAAGTGAAACTAAGTAAAAACTAAAAGAATGAAGTTAAAATGAAATAAAAACAAGCAAAGGGAGACAAGGATGAAACAAAGACAGAGTGAAGTTGTCCAAAGATGAAGCAAAGTTCTCTGAAGATGACACGAAGTTGTCTGAAGTTCAAATCAGTGAAGCAAAGTAAAATAACTGAAGGGTAGATAGTGGTATGACCCTGGGTCAAGGCTAACAACTGCATGTATCCTGACCATCCTGTTGCCCCAGGTCCAAAGAGTGAAATGGAGTGGAAATAATGAAGTCCGAAGTGTAAAAGAAGTGAACCAAAGTGAAACTAAGTGAAACAAAGCAAAACAAAGCAAACATGAAGTGAAATGAAGGGAGAATGAAGTGTGAGATGCCCATGTGCATGAGATACCCATAAAATGAGATGAAGTGAAATGAAAACAATGATGTCTGAAGTGAAAAAAACAATGTCCAAAGTCAAAACAAAGTGAATCAAAGTGAATCAAAGTAAAAACTAAAAGAGTGAAGTTAAAATGAAATAAAACAAGCAAAGGGAAACAAGGACAAAATGAAGAAGGAGCAAAGTTGTCCAAAGATGAAACAAAGTCATCTGAAGATGAAGCAAAGTTGTCCAAAGTTCAAACAAGTGAAGCAAAGTAAAATAAAACATGCCCAAAGTGAGAAAATAGGTTGTCCCCTTACCATGTATTCCTCTCCATGTAATAAGAAGCTCATCGAGCCTCTCTTTTGTCACACATGTCTTCTCACACATTACTCTACACAGAATGAGAAGCTTGTCAAGCCTCTCTTTGGCCACACATGTATTCTCATGCATTTCTCTGCAAGGAACAGAGGCTTGAAAGTCCTCTCTTTTTTGCACAGTTATAGTATCTTTAGCCCTACTTCCAAGTCCTACCTGCCAGCCCTATCTGCCAGCCCTACCTGCCAGCCTACAAATCCTAGACCCTAGGGTTGACACTAAGACCAAAGAAGCAAAACCCCCTTAACCCTCTCATGGACTGTCAAGGACAGTCCAGGACAACATTGCCACTTTACTGGTGTAAAGCATAGTTCCAATAGTTTCCCTCAGATAGAGATATCTTTCTGTATGTTCAAATAACCTTAGCTTTGTGCAATCCATTTACTAACAAGTTCTCAACATACAGTGGTGAAATATCTCATAAATGTTCACTAGCATATGAAAGTGTACTGCCAGGTGAAACCATGGCCCACTTGTGTTGATTTCTAATTTGGGTAAGCCCCTCAAGCAGATGCAGGTCACCTGTATTAAGAAGAAAACCAGATATATCCATCATAAACATTCTATCACTCTTCATACTGGTAAGTATAGATGTTGTTCCTTCTCATCCTCATCACTTGGAGTCTTACAGGCCCTTGCACTTGTACATTGTCTCCTTTACAATTTATATTTAAAACACAGTAATGAGTCTTGGGGAGGCTTCAACGAGTATTGCCCTCTATATTCATCATGCCAGTAATCCTCTGTTTGAGAATGGCTGCAAGGCCAGGAGAAAATATTATGAATGAATCACTGACCTCGATTGGTTTGATGCCCTGTTGATCTGGGAAAGAGTGTTACACCCTACCCTGGCGTCACCCTCCGACAGCCCTCCGACAGCTCCAACAGTACTCCGAAAGCCATCACCACTCCGACATCACCCGACATCCCCGACGATACACTATCAGCATGTTATCTCCCTTCGTCATCATTGGTTACTTTCCTTGTCTTCCTATTGTCATGCCTTTAATCCTTATTGGCTATGACCATAAACATGCCAGACTTGTATATTCATCTGAGACTCATCCGATTCCGATTCCCCTATTCATGCCTGCTTACCCCCTGTTATTACCCCATCCGATCTACCCTGCTTTCCAATCGGCTCCGACCTTTCTGTTATATCTATTTCACCTCCTTTGAGTTAGCTTCTATTTTTAGTATATAAGTACATGTATATTTCTAGGTAGTGCTCTATCCAGAAATCAACTCAGTTCATCCTCTGTTATATTCTCGTTCGCTGTCTTTGACTTCATCTCAGACTTCGTCTCTGACTTCCTCTGACTGACCTCTGGTTCGACATCGTCTTACCACATTACAGTCCTGACCCCTGGTCTTGACTACTCCGACATCTCCAACAAACATCTGTCTTGACCTCTACCGTCCAAACCCAATCGGACCCAACCAACTCAAAATCAGGATGCGACTTGTAATAGTGGCGCAGCATCAAAGCTGAAGCCAAGTCCTATTTGTATGTCGCTGACTTAGCTTAACCTTAGTTCTGCACAGAGCTTAACAAAGAGACAGGAAGCTTCATAGATACTGCAAGTTTTTAAATGAGAATATCAAATTATTCATTAGAAAGAAAAACTCCATTTATTGTTACTGCTTCACATAGGGTATTAATGGGATTTTATTCGCATTCTTTCATTCTATAGAAGTATTTTTTGAAAGGAAAAAGTTACCAGATGTTTCTTTGCATGGTCCCATGAACATGAGTTACCCAATGGAAGCTTTGGCACATTCAAAGTGACCATCATATGTCTCCTACATAGCCCTTTTGAGTAACACTATATTGTGGGCTTAGAAGTGTTGCTCAAAGTGTCAAAGGATAAGTCTAGAACTTTACGATACATTTATATTCAGTGTTAGTAAGCCAGAGCTGAGATGATTACAGAATTGAATAGAAGCGACTACCCTTTGAAATCATGAAAGATGTTATGTCAAGTTCTTGGAACTGAACAAGGACCATTGTTAGGAGCCAATGTATATAAGAGATCAGTGGTGTCATCAAAACCTTGTCCACCCTGAAATCCAATGTCAGTTCTTCCTCAGAGTCTTTAAACAAAATTGAGTGCAAACCATCGGACAAGTGTTACCTATAAGGTCTATGATCATGGTGCACAAATTCGGATTATTAACAACCTGGGCACCTTTGCCAATATACTGGACAGATAAATCACCTATGGATATGGTATAAATGGATGTAATATTTTGACTCATTAAATGAGATAATGCTTGCATTTGAGAGTCGTCGTATTGGGAACGGGAGCTTGTGAATAGCAACGATGAACCAGATCATTGGGTAATATCTTTAAGACCATCAGCATCATAGTTTCGAACAGTGTTTGCCTTCGAACTTAAGGGAAAATATCACATACAAGATTCTTCAAAGCGTTCATATCGCTACAAAAATTGGTAGCCTCTTGGATACAGCTTCCTTGAGCACCATTACTGAAACACCCAATGAGGACAGTATCGGAGTCTATCACGAAGGTTTGAGAAAGGGCCACCGAGATTGATACAAAGGCATAAACAATCTAAGGTAAGCCATCATGATATTTAGTATTATACTATGGCGATTAGAAGAAACATCAGATCTTTACCTGGAATCCCCTAAGAGTTTGCATGGCATGGGGTGAAGATGTCTCAGTGGACTGTACGAGTAGGGCTTTCTGCGCTTCATTGAAATAGCCAAACTGTTCCTTGACGTGGGGAAAACCTCCCTGAATGGGCAGTGGAACACAAAAATTGAGAAGGCCTTCCCTCCGTATATAGATGGGCCTCAGATCTACAGGAAGCATGCACTTCCCTTCACACCCTTTACAGTTCTCAGTCTCATCCACAAAGGGTAGCTGTTTCCCTAGACTCGAGTCTCGCCAACCGATTGCAGATGCAGTTCAGAACTATACGTTATAGCATACTGTGAATGTAAATACAACGACAAACTCTATGTCAACTTAGGATGAGACTATCTGGCTCCAGTTGTCTTGATTTTCCGGCGATGTCGAAGCCAAAGCGGGAAAACTCGTCAACTTTCTTCCGTATGAGGAAGTATCCCGTCTCGGCGGATTGTTAAAGAAAGAAAAATGAGATCGAAGGCAGGAATGCGTCTATTGCCCCACTTTGTCAGAACTCCCTTCTTAAGGTTTGTTCCACAGTTCACAGTTTCAAATTATAGATCCTCCCATACTTATTGTGAATTATGACCCTTGATGTTAATTTCACACCCGATCCTTGGTGGAGATGTCAACTCTTGAAATAGACGGACCTGTCACATTACTTCGGGAGACCAATGAGGTAGGAGAAATCTAACTCAGGGACACGGAAAGGTGCATTCTGGACGAATCACAAGGATCATGTTCATTTTGTGTTTCCAGAAAGGACCCTGGATATGATGGACTATTGCGATACTTTCTTAAGGTGGGGTATAGCGAACTCTATGATGTGTGCTTTAAATCCCCCAAGAGCGTTCTTATGCTGACATGCTGTTCGGAATTTAGGAGATAGAAAAAGTGAAGACACCGTGTTGTCTTCTCTGTTAGGAGTTTTCCCGATCCCCCGTAAACCCTAAGACAATGCTTCTAATAAAGCGCGCCAATACCGGAGTTATAAATAAGTATTTAATAGTACTACACACTTAGGATGTAAAGCGTCCCAGTTGGCTGTCATATTGAGAACCCATCTGTCATCTTAGACCCAGGTGCCTGATTCCGCAGCTTCAGGAAGCATTCAAGTTTTCAAAATTATCAAGTTAAAACCTTATCCGTCATCCCAGAGCCAGATTTCTCATTCCACAGCTTCTGAAAACACTCAATATCTAAATTTGTGGCTACCTCTAAAAGTACAAAATTGAGAACCCATCTGTGATCCAAGGCCAGGTTCTGATCCGCACCTTTGGAAGCATTCAATGTCTATATTTGTCTCTATTTCTGTGGGCACAGGTGGGATGGAGGACCGTCTTGTGATATTGCGGCAAAAGCAATGCCACGACACTCGCATAATAACCTGAAGACAGTAAGACGATGCAACAAAAGGCAGCTGGAATGACGTAGGCACTCATCCTGCTGGTGGAACCGTTGCTCGCCGATCTTCAGTTCCACTTCCTTCGGCTTCTCCGTCTTGCCAGCTCTACAGCCAAACCCTTACATATAGACGAAGCAAAGAACAAGAACGAACATACCATCAGCTTCCTCCAGGGCATAACACCCTCATCAGACATATTGTTATCTGAGATGATTCTACCTGCAAAAGTCAAGGCGTCAGTATCCGTGTTCTGAAGACTGGCAAAATGAGATAAGAGATGAAAAGAGTGGAAGGATGAGATATAGGTAGAAGACGGGAAGGGTGGCGATGAGATATGTATCCGTGGACTGGGATGAAGATATGGGGAGTGTTGGGTTGGGTGGGATGAAGGAAAGAAAGGATGCAAAGAATGAACGCACCTTAATTGCTTGAAACGAAAGGCGGCTATAGCGCAGATGAAAGTACATAGTCCGAAGAATATGTTTGATGGTGTTGTGGTTACGTTTGTGCCGATGCAGTGGATGACGTAGCTTGCACAGACTCCCACATCGAGGGTTGTACGCAAGGGGTTGTAGTCGAATATCAAATCAATCAGCAGGTCGGAATAGACGACGAAGGAGAGACGTTTGGAGTTGGAGTTGTGTGGAGAGAGAGATAGGGTTGGGGAGGAGCGCGGGGGGTAGAGGCAAGTAGGAGGAATGGTTGATGAGGTGCAAGCGATCGAGGAAGCGTGCGGGTAGCGGAGTTGTTGGTGACAGATCGGACTCGACGCCGGCGAGAGTGTCTGGAGACTAGCCTGCGGTGGGTGCGGATCGTGTGCACCTACGTGTGTGGACTGGGGCTGGGACTTCCGAGGATGGGCTCCGGCTACCGAAGCTCGAGAGGCTGGGAGGGTTACTGTGTGAGACGGGCGAGAGGATGGAGACGTCGGTGGTGCTGCCTGAGGTGGTGTTCGAAGGTCATCTAGAGATGTGCTGTGCGTATCGTCGTCGTAGTCGCCGTTGACAACTCAGGAGCATATGCGACAGGTGCCAGTTGTCTTCATATTAGCATCGCATGCGCCTTCGATACGTCTGCAATCGAAGTTCCCATCCCAGTAACCGCACCACCATCACTCGCCTCGCTACTCTATGTTCAGGCACACCATAACGATATAAGCATTATGCGGCGCGCCACATGAAGAGTCTGGAACGGGGTCGGGGATCGAAAGAGAGCTAGTCACAGCGGAGCCGGGAGCAGGATTAGCCTGATGACTTTCCCCGGACAGTCATCCCGGCGTGATGTGATGTGACTGCTTTCAAATTCGGGACGTCGACATCGCCAGCGTGTAGCCCTCTCTCTCCCTCGTCGAGTTCAAAAATTTACAGCTATTTCAAGACGCAGAGGCTCGAGGAATGTATGCCCGACTGTGAGCGGGATTGCCACTTGGCACAGATTATTTTGATTCACATACATGTCTTTCCGTTGTTTTCGATTACTCCTTGTTCTTATTCGGATCGATTGAATCTTTTATTGTTCCCTATCTACTACAAATCTCCGTCTCTTCCGACTTCCGTTTCCTATAAATACTTAGTCAAAAATCCAATAAAACTATCTTGTATCTCCCCTCTTAAACAGAACCTTACGTCTGAGCACTGCAAAAGAGAGGCCAACTTACGATCGTCGGTTGGATTGAGCCTTAGTAATACTAAGAACTTAAGATAAGTAACTATGCTAAGTCGCTAGCTATTGACAATTGCGCTTTAGGGCGTAACTCTCGTTACATTCGACATTTTACCTCACTCATCATCGGAACTTATACTGTTAAGTCATTCGTATTATATCCTAACAGCTAAATATTACAAATTCTTCTATCTAGGTATCTACAGTATCTAGGGGTTCGCTAACCACTCTTCCCTTATATTCGGAACGGTCTCAAGTTCCAGAATTGGCTTTTCTCCTGTAGGCTGCAAGGCGCTTCCACACCGGCCCTACACATTACATGATCCATATCCATTCCGTTCCCTCTTCTCGTTCTCTTCTGCTGTTCTTGATTCATGACACACCGAAGCACGAGGTTGAATATCAATCTCATGACGACCATGCTCAAACGCCTCCCCTACTACCAAAACATCCAAAAGCATCCAAAAGGTAGGCTGCTATACCAAGATAGTTGGACCGAAAAAATATAAGTATCCGGGCTCGTGTGAACAGGGAAAGCTTGGTAAAAGAAAGGAAATGTGTGCATCTAAATAAGTCTAGGTTTTCATTCCATGGGCAGGATATTTGTCCACTAAGGACAAGTTTTTTCACATAGCCAAACTTAAGCTATGGAATGAATTGAATATCACAGTTCAGGAAATAGGAACAAGTTGGGAGCGGAACGGGGGACGTTTGTAACTCCGCCTGAGGAAGTGCGGCGGCATCTCGGCCTTCAATCTCTTTCTACATCGATTGCCCATGCCCATAACTGCAACGTCAAGGCATATCCTTAAAAATTTTTCCCTCCAGTCGTCGAGAATGTTACTTTACCGGGATGAAGTAGATATTCTATCTCAACGCTTATTCTCCAATCCACTTACCGCTTTCCCACCATATTACATTACCTCAACGAGTTATCGGTTGGATCGGCATTATATTTAGATGGTGAGTATTTTTATAACATAAAGGTTGATTTAAAATTGAGGTTTCGCAAAATATGGTGCCAAACTTGTTATTTACACCGACGAACGCTGCACAGTACGCCATTGGCTCGCGCGCCAACCAATAGGAGATGTATCCCGGAGCTAAAGGCATTGCAGCAAGGCGGCGAGCCCACGTCTGCATTGCACGGTAGAGTCAGCGCGCAAGCATCGACACTCGAAACATCCGAAACGAACATGGTAGTTGAATGTAGGAGCATATGGGGGGTAGCATCGATCGTTGACAGGATCAAACTCCTCATTGGGAGCTCGCTGCGGCCAGTAATAGTTATAACAAGAGCACAGATGAGAGTATACCGCCCGAGATCACCACAGGGAATGGGCAAACGTGAGAGCTTTTGAATCACCATTCTCATTCAAAGAATGAGATAGCCCCTTTCCATGACTTATATTTAGAAAGTTCGTACTCCCAATTTCAGGCTGATCTATATATCCGCTGCCATCATTGAACCGCAAGACACCGTCTCCCGCAATGGATCCTCCCTCCCTCCATCCTTATAGAAGCCCAGTATGCCCCTTCACATGTCTGCTCGCCCATCCTGACAAATGCTCACCTCTCATAGTTCTATCCTTCCCTTGCCATCCTCGTCCTCACAGTATCCGCTTGGCTCTTCCCTGACCAAGACTGCAGAAATGAAGATTTATGTGGTTAGTACACATGTATTCTCATTTGGGACTGGGTACTTATGACTTGAACAAAGGGGTTCTAAGCTGCCCTAGCCAGTCACCTAAGTAATTTACATACATATTCTATGGCCACTGGTCACTTACATTCCATGCAGATTTATGACCACTGTGGCCATGGTAGTCAGGGTGTATGTTGGTCACTGGTCAGATTCATATAGTCAGTCAAAGATTTAATCAGATTTAGAACACTCACTAGTTGGCAAAAATTGGTCTTAAGGAGAATTGAACCAAGGTATTGTAGCTAAGTGGTACTGTGTTTAACCACTAGACCACAAAGGCATTAGTAAATTATTATTATTAAGTCACTATATAGGATCATAAGAATACATTAATTATTTTTCTCTGGTGATCTTAATTTTTTAATAGGTGACTATGGAGTTATATAATATAGCCCAGTGTATATCCAATTTTTGTGGCCAATAGAAATATAAATATATATTCATTTTACGGATTTGCATGGTACTAGGAAAACAATATGTAACTATGAACTATCAGTCCCTGTGGCTTAGTGGTAAAAGCTTCATATATGTTACCTATTTAATAGTCTCTGAGTTCAATTCCAGTAAGGTACATTTTTTATACAATATATGGCCATATGTATTTTGGTCATGGCCATGGCCACATGCCTTTTGGTCATTGATGGTCACTGGCCACCAATCTGCATGGAGCTCTGATGGACAATGGCCATGACCTATGTTTTATCTTACTGAGAAAGGTGGGTTATTCTGAGCAGTGGATGATGAGGTTGATGGATGTCAGAACCAATAAAAAACATATTAAACACCAGTCTGGGTGTTACGTCCTGATACGGAATACACCTGGTAAGCCGCGCGGAAGTATATCAACGTTTCCGGTCAGAAACGCCAATGACTTGTACTGAAGGGACTTGGCTTCAACTTATGTGTTGCGCCCTGCAGAGTCGTAGGTTGTCCCTACTTCAGAGTTCAAGAGTAAGAGGTGAGATCAGAGCCGGACGGGAAGAGAAACCCGAGCAGAGAAAATAGACAAGAGAAGAGTTAACAGAGAATACGAGATTCGATTTCTGACTGAGTAAAAGTAGATACAAATGAGTGTATTTAAATATAAATAACCAAGCGGAAAAACATTGGATAAAAAGATAATCAAAGATGAATCATAAAAATATAATTGGCGTGATAATACGCCGTGCAGAGTCGGTGGGAAAATAACGTAAATAATGAAGGGTCAAATAATCAGCTGAATGATAGGTGAGAAAGAGCACATGGTGCGAAAGATAAAACAGATAAGAAAGATAAAAGAAATCCGGTCGGAAAACAAAAGGTTGAGTCAACAAGAAAATAGTAAGAGTGAAAGCCGCGCAGGAATGAAAGCCGTGCAGAAAAGAGTCTGAATGAACGAATACAAAGTGAATGAGTCAAATGAATAGAACATGGATAGAAAATAATATATGAATATAAGCCGGTCGGATCAATACTTGACAGTACCCCCTTGTTAAGGACGAACCCATGAGGACGTTACTAAAATTAGTTGAAACAAATTCTTGAAACGTGTAAACGTTTAGCCAAGTCTGGCGTGTGAAGTTTCTGGTTGTCCAAAATGTATAAGTACTGGTGGGTTTTGAATATTGTGTACTTCAAATTTTTCATCCCCCACAAACTTGTCATGACCGACCTTGAACTCCCTGCCCATATACTTGCTTGGAAAACCTCAGAAGAAGTCGTCCGCATGGAAGAAATACCGGCCGACGACCCCAGGAGAACCGTAAAGGATTCCAGGCTGATGACAAATTTGGCCGGCCGGCTCCCAAATTCGCCTTTGATGACCCTTTTGAGGAGGAGGAGGACCGTCTTCCCAAGGTAAGTGTTGATGATTTCCACGCGGTAATACTGACATTCCTATAGGTGACACGTTACTGGAAGGCGCGCGACCAGGAGAGGACTCAGCGTGAGTCCTGGTATCGGGAGTTATTGGGTGCAGAGACAGCTGCTGCGTCGCGGAAGCGAACGGAAGAAGCCGCACGGAAACAGAGGGAGGTTGAGGAAGAGGAAAGGAATGCGAAAGAGAAGGAAAAAGAGCAAGAGAAAAGGAAGGGGAAGGAAAAAGGGAAGGGGAAGGAGAAGGAAGCAGGACCGTCCGGAAATGCCAAGGGTAAGGCCAGGGAAGTGCCTAAGACACCTAAGAAGGTCACGCCGAAAAAAGTAAGTTCATTTTTATTTCCGGTCGGGACGTACTGATGGCCTTGTAGTCCAAATGTGACGTCCGCTCGGAATCCGAGGAGGAAGAGGAGTCTGAAGAGTCCGAGGAACGCCCTGCATGCATTTATTGCGTGCAGAAGAGATCAAGTGCATACCGTTGGACGGCCGGAAGGTTTGCGCTGCCTGTCATAAAAGAAAGGTAAAGTGCGAGTTCTTCGACAAAACCACATGGGCCGTTATGGATGGGCTGATTGTTGTTGTTATTGTTGTTGTTTCCGGTCGGAGCTGTGTTTGAAGCCGCGGGCAGCTTAGGAGCTCCCTTCCGGTGCAGATCCATAATCTTCTTATGGTTCCAATAATGCTGGTCAATCTGCAAAATCATAGAACGCAAAGTCTCATAAGACTTTGGCATTGGAAAAACCCTATGGAGTTCTTCGAGAATCCGGTCGGGCATGGCATTCATAACCAAGCGGTAATAACCGCGGTCATTGTATGCAGTCTTTGCCTTATACTTGGCAAAGGAGATGAAGAACTGGGTGGCTTGATGGTGTTTCTCCATCTTAAGTTCTTCAAGTGCAGTTTCCGCGTCTTCCTCTGGGCTAGTGGTTCCGAAGTTGGCTTTGAGTTCTTCTACAAACTCAACCCAATACATCAAGTATACTGGTTGATCAACTTTATTAGGATAATCAGCCATAACCGCCGGCTCAAAGTATTCAAGTGCGGCTCCCCACAGGAAAGAGAGTGCAAAGTAAATCTTTGACGTGTTGGACTTGTAAGTCCTGGCCTTTGACTTGAAAACCAAAGAGCATAGGAATAGAAAGTTTTGAAGCTTTTCTGGGTTAGTCCCATCATAAGTGTCTGGGTCCCTAAGCTTGATACCTTTCTTTACATTGTCCTCGTCTGAATCAGAATCTGAAGAATCTGAATAGTAATAGTGCCTTTTCCGGCGGCGACGTTTCCGGTCCCGATCGGAGCCGCCGTCAGAATGGTCAGGGTTGGGGTCACCTCCACCTCCTCCTCCACCCTCAACAGGTGGTCTCAGAAGCGGTCGGGGTGATTGTCGTGGAGTCCAATCGGCATTCCTTTCATCCCTAGGTGGTGTTGGATCCCTTTGGGGTTGTGGTTCCTGAATCGGATCATAGTCAGTTCCACTAACAACACTCTCTACACCCATAGATCCCGTGCGGCTGTTGCTGTGCGCATCTTCTGGAGCTGGAGTGTTCTCCACTGGGACTTCTTGAACCCCAGAGGATATAGTTGTGGTCGTGGACATGCTAGGTCGTGGCTGAGGGGTCCTGGATTTGCGATCGGTAATCAAAGGTTCAACTACTTCTCTGTGCTTGCTAGCGTAACGAGCTTTCCGGTCGGAAAGTGAAGTTGCTGGTGGTGGAGAGTTGCTGAATCTGAATTCTGGTCTCTTAACTGCTTCTATTGGATTAGAAGTGTTCTTTGACTTGGTTGTCATACGACTATGCAGTAGGAGTCAGAAATACTGTTACAGTACGTCCTGGTACGGAATACACCTGGTAAGCCGCGCGGAGGTAAGCCAATGTTTCCGGTCAGAAATGCCAATGACTTGTACTGAAGGGACTTGGCTTCAACTTGTGTATTGTGCCCTGCACGGTCGTAGGATGTCCCTACTTCAGAGTTCAAGAGTAGAGTTGAGAGTAAAGCTGAGCGGGAACGAAACCCGAGCGGAAAGCAGACAAGAGTAGAGTTAACAGAGAATACGAGATTTGATTTCTGACTGAGTAAAAGTAGATACAAATGAGCATATTTAAATATAATTAACTGAGTGGAAAAACATTGGATAAAAAGATAATCAAGGATGAATCATAAAAAGATAATTGGTGTATGATGGTGTGATGATACGCCGTGCAGAGCCGGTGGGAGAATAATGTAAATATTGAAGGGTCAAATAATCAGCTGAATGATAGATGAGAAAGAGCACATGGTGCGAAAGATAAAACAGATAAGAAAGTGTCAGGTATTGATCCGACCAGCTTATATTCACATATTGTTTTCTATCCATGTTCTATTCATTTGACTCATTCATTTTGTATTCGTTCATTCAGACTCTTTTCCGCGCGACTTTCACTCTTACTATTTTCTTGTTGACTCAACCTTTTGTTTTCCGACCGGATTTTCTTTATCTTTCTTATCTGTTTTATCTTTCACACCATGTGCTCTTTCTCGTCTATCATTCAGCTGATTATTTGACCCTTCAATATTTACGTTATT
>KN837083.1:1184999-1202960 GCA_000827215.1 Sphaerobolus stellatus SS14
CCCCCTCCTCTCCCCTGGTTCTAGGTAATCAAATAGTATATTCAAATGAAAGCACTCATTTAGGAGAGTACGGATATTATATTAATTCATCTATGAGCCACTTATTTCAGGTGTCACATCTTCACCTTTTTCGAGGGTCAACCTGAAGCTGCATGGTCGCCATCTGACTTGTTCTCTCGACATTTTAAACAGAGTCACTTTGCAGGTTCCTTTTCCAAAGGCGGAGCATTGCATTGAAGGTGATACTATTGCATGACATGTAAGTATGCAATGATAAAGAGGCACATAATTCAAACATACCCATTGTGACTCACAGCCTGCATTAACACATTCCACAAGGCTTTTGCTTCAGCAGTTTCAGTATCAATGATATTGGGATCAACTCCTTGACCTGCTGCACAGTTGCAGATGAACATCCATTGCCTGGTTCGTCATTTTCGGCCCCTCCTTGTCATTAACTCTGGCCCGGAGAAATGGTTATTACTAAATTCTTCAATGTGGTTGGCTTCGGAGCTGCAGACTTTATGGAAGCTGGCTTATCCACAAGGAAAGCTAACATAGAGTTTCCCATCTTTTCCCTCTCCACAGCTGCAAGATGTGGTCTACTTTTACAATGCTCCAGCCAGTTGTGATCTCCTGCACCCGCGAGCTTAATATCTTTTCTGCAGGCATTGCATCGCTTGGTATCGTAAATATTAGGTTTTGTCTGTTTAGACTCATATTTTTGTGAGACATTACTTTTTTTTTTTTTAATAAACATAAGCCATACCTGCTTATTACCCTTTCGAGGCATGTTCAGAAGGACGCGGTGGTAAACGGTCTTGAAAATTTCG
Source organism: Sphaerobolus stellatus SS14 (assembly GCA_000827215.1). Taxonomy (NCBI): domain Eukaryota; kingdom Fungi; phylum Basidiomycota; class Agaricomycetes; order Geastrales; family Sphaerobolaceae; genus Sphaerobolus; species Sphaerobolus stellatus. The sequence goes on from KN837083.1 coordinate 1,185,833, forward strand.
CTTCGAGCGTCAAACTCGGATGTTGGCAAATGCAGGAACATGTAAAACCACGCTTAGATAGAGACTATTACTGGCCCAGACCATCGGAGACCATCACTATATGGAAAAATCGGTCCCAATACGGCAATTCTAAGCGGTGTTATTATATTAGTAAAAAATAGAGATAGTCGGGATCCGGACCTTCCCCCCCCCTTAGACGAGGTCTTATTTTCCCTTTTTTCGCGTACCCCTTGCTCACAATAGCTGCGGGAGCTAAGATAGAGGTATTTTCAGAGAAATGTGAAACAGTGCTTGCTATGACTATCAAATAGCACCTTCAGATTCTCTATGACTAAAAACCTAGGGATACAAAATTTCAGATCTTAATTTGAAGAACTGCATGTATTACAACAAAAACATTGTAGGAAGCTATTTTCACAGATTTCACGTGACCGTGGGAATCCGCCTTATGTATCCGGAACGGCTGTAACGGTTTCTGGGCTTCAATTGCATAGTGTTCTGGGCTTATCCGATGGTCTCACTGTTCCGTTTGTGTTGACCGCTGGTCTTTCTGGATTGGGCGAGTCAAGACTTGTCATTATCGCCGGTTTGGCAATGTTGATTGCTGGCGCTATTTCAATGGGTACTGGTGGATTTTGTACGTCTGCTCACTCTAGTCTATTCTAACCACTCTACGAAATACGTGATAACAAGTGACATCCAATCTGAACGTGACCACTACCGCTTCCTCCGCAAAGCCACCTCCGTGCGTGTCCTCAGATCCTGCGACAACAAAATGGAACGCGAAGTTCACCCTATCCTCGGCCCTGTTGGCGTCGACGAAAAAATATCCCGCCAAGTCATCCAATGTCTTCGTCGGGTCGAAGTAGACCCTGGAGGCGTCGGGTCCACCACCTTTAACCGTGAAGCAGGAACAGCCGAAGAAGATAGCATCCCCTTAAATGGAGTTCCACCGTCGGTCTCACATCCTTCCTCCTTAGATTTGGCGAAGGCCTCGTAGAAGTTCCTACCTCCCGCCTCTATACCAGCGCATTCACAATCGGGATGGGAGACCTCGTCGGCGGATTCGTCCCTCTCATCCCGTACTTTTTCACACTGTATGCTGAGCAGGCCCTTTTGTGGAGCTCTATCATTACCGGGATTGTGTTATTGATATTTGGAGGTGTTACGGCGCATGTTACGGGTGCGGCGATTGAGTGGAAGGGGTATCTGCGGAGAGCGGTTAGTATGTTGCTTGTTGGAGGGTGTGCGGCAGGATCAGCGTACTGACTTGTGGTAATTATTGAGGGGAACAGTGATTAGGATAGTTGTCTTCTGGATTGCAGAGGGGCGCATAAACCGTACCAATCAACCTCACAGAGTAATAACTTATCCATCGTTAGTAAGAAATAATATAGCACAGGACCCAAGTGTGTACCCTTGCTTGATCGATAAAAGCATCATCGAAGATTAATATGACTTGCTTCGGACGCAGATTTCCGCTTCCTCAGCATACGTATCGATCGTCATGTCAAGAACTGTGTTGTTCATTGATCAATCCAAATATCAAAAATGACACGTAGCTCCGTTAAAGAAGGGTATAGCACTGAAAGGTTTGTGAGTGAAGATGGGTCAAATATAAATGTGGAGCGTTCTGTGTTTGTATTATGTCCACCCATACTGCTCCTGTATTTTGATTCATTCAATTGGCATTCAGAGTTCAGTCGAAGTAGAGCTAGTTTGTGGACAAACACGATGATGGTAAGGAGTGGCTAAAGACCTGCACTATTCATACCATACGTTTCGAGACGTCTGCAATTGTTGAAGATTCGGATTTAGTTAGAGGAGTTCAGAATCTCTGAGTGAACAAAGGGTGTGAATGATGAGAATAGAGGGGTCTAGATCTTGAAGTCTTACTGCACAGCTAATCGATAAAATGTACATCCACCCTTCTCACCCCTCACACACCAAACATACAGGATACGCCTCGAGTAATCAGGATGATCATTTTTAAAATTGCTGTTCCGTTGGCTCCACGTTTTATATATCTCTTATTTGGCGAGCAATAGATTGCTGATTACATTGAGGATGATTTAGTCCTGTCTATTCTATTTCAGGGATTATATTTAGATTTTTGCATTTGTGAGTGTAGTGGTTGTATCAAATATGCCCTAAATGTGCTAAACGTACATGGTGTTCTTGGGAAGCGGCATGGAAACTGTATGTCCTACGCCCAGGCAGTCATAGAAGGTACCATATGTAGTGCACCGCAATACCAGTCCAGGCGTACGTCTAAAGCTGTTGCAGTTCATAGGTCACATATACATGTCTTTGGCTTGAATGTGCAGGGCACTCGTATGGAGTAAAATACATCTACTTTATCTCTGTGTATAGTATATAATGTGATGATGATATTGGTTTAATTGCAAAGTGAATATATATTGAATGCTTTTTTACGTCTTCCCTGCCGGGGTATCGCCTGCCTCATGTATGTACCCCACGCTAATAGCGAGTATTCGTATGTCGCCCAAATTTTTATCTGAGAACCTGCAACTGCGACCACGTTCTGCCTGTTTTCCATCCGCCACCGTCCCAGTGTCCAATCCATATTTCTCCTCCGTTCGTACAGGGGTGGCTTACAATGGAACCGTGCTCACCCATCACTCAAAAGAGACAGAGACCGAACCATTGTCGTCTATTTGAGTTTTCTTATCAGTTTCAATCACTATATCATTTTGATGTTTTGTACGTCTTCCCTATGCACGGAATGCACTCCATCCAACCTCATTTACACTGATCACCATACCTAGTCCCTATGTGATCAATCAGCCTTCATCAATATCGAGAAATGTATTAAAACCTCTATGTACGATTGGTATAAGAGGGTTACATCGACATGTAATCGTGTTTGGCGCGTTGTTCCGGATATCTGGCGCAGCGTGGTGACTTGGCAAGTTTACTTCGGTCTCCTGCGCAAACTGCGGAGAATCCTAGAACTCTATCGCTGATTATTGATTAGTTTCCCATCTCAGTTGAATATCACGCATGTAAAATATCCATTGTTTCCTCTTACTATCAGCTCGTAGCTGCTAATACATATTCTTTGCTACCATTCAGTATCAAGCAGCCCCCTCCATCTTCACAACCTCAACAGTCTCCGTAGCTGCTTTCTGACTTTCTATGTCCTCCATACCAGCTTGACTCTCTACCCCTTCATGATCATTGCACTATCCCGGGAGGACAAATTAATTACCATCTTAAGACGCCTGATATAAAAATAACTCACTGTTGTAACCTCGAGAAACTCCCACAAGCACACCACCGTGATCCACAACGCCATCGCGACCGCTACCCATAGACTCATCTGCGCGGCAGGCTGTACATCACGATCATAAGACATTCTGAGGAAAATCGCTCCTAAAATCCCACATGTCACGAATAAGTTTAGCCCTAGAAACCACAGCAACCACACGCAATCAAGTGAATTTCTGTTTTCAATTGGCGGGTGGAGAGAACGCAGTATCCTCGAACAAAACAGCAAATACAGGAACGCAATCCCGTGTGCAATGAACCCGAGCACGATCCCTGGTATGATCACGTTCCCCTGAATCCGGAGCTCAGTGCAATGTGCGAATGGGTCTTGAGCTTGTGAACTTGGGAGGCCACCGGGATTTTCTGCTGTCCAGAAATAATTCAATAACATTCAATTGATAGATATAATCAATGCCTATGTACCTTCACACCGCATCATTATATGCTGAATGTACTCTTCTTTGAAGAGAACCATGTAGATGAGGGAAATAAACCCGAATGTTGCAGGTAAAATCTAAACAAATTATATGTCTTCACTATCATGTGGGAGAAGAAACGATGCGTACGATACCCCATTTCCCCTGTCTTATCCAGTCAATCCATGGCTTCATAGTGGGAATACGAAGGATGCAAGAGGCCACGTAGCACATGGAGTCGGAAAATGATTTAATCACAGAGCTGGCAAAATAGTTAATCCATGGAGCCGGTAAAAGATTTAATCACTGAGCTGGCAAAATAGTTAATCCATGGAACCGGTAAAAGATTTAATCACGGAGCTGGCAAAAGAGTTAATCCATGGAACCGGCAAAAGAGTTAATTCACGAGGGTAATTAATTTCGCAGTTCGATACTCCTGATAACTACTGTCATTTAGTCAGACAGTATTCTCATTTCATTGAGGGTGCTTTAGAGTATTCTGTCCAACGTCGCGCTAGTGTGATTTCTACGGCTCTTTCGACCTTTCAACGCCCCGCGTCGCATTTCTATTCTCTGCTTCATCGAGCACTTCAGCTGCATCGACTTGTTTGCTCAATCCTTGTTGTCATACTGTTCACAGCACAATAACACACCACAAAGTCTTTACTTGTTCATTCTTCCTTCGACTCTGCTGAATGCTGGTATTACCATATATAGTAGTTCCTCAATATAGTATAAATAGGTAGCATCTTTGTCCAATAGTTCCCCAGTTCGGATATTGTGAATTATCACAGATATTATATTCATTCTACTCTATCTCAAAGTGCTGGTGACTTTCTCCCATTCTATATCCTTTGAGTTCCATCTCTCAAATCCTTCAATTGGCATTCAGAGTTGAATCGAAGTAGAGCCTGTTTGTGGACAAACACGATGATGGTAAGGAGTGGCTAAAGACCTGCACTATCCATATCATACGTCTCGAGACGTCTGCAATCTTCCCAAGTAAGAAGCCGGCACTGTCGCCGGTTGATTCTGCATGAACGAATGGTTACCTTCGCAACGAAGAGACGCCGGAAGCCCTTTATACTGGGAATATCATACTCTGATGCATCAGTGTACTGCTGAATCGTCCTGGCTGTTTGGGCCTGCTGTTCAGATTGCGAGAGGTCTATAGTGGTATTACGTTAGTAACAAGACATGGTCCGAGCAGAGCAGAAGTATATACAAACTATAAGACGTTGGTGGGTCACCTTCTTGGCTTTGAATGTCCTTAAAATACCTCCATCACTCGTAATTAATCCGGAGATACATTGAAATGAGCGGTACAATCGACGATAGTTTGGACAAACCCCCTGTTGGGACTAGCCTTCAAAACAACGGATTCGATGAAGAAAACCCCGATGAATGATTTTGGGTGATCTGTTGAGGATTATCCAGAAACGAGACGAGTCAACATACCTTGAATCCATCGGACTATCCCTCGTCTCGCTCGCTCCGCTGCAGCCTACATCGCTACACTAGTTCTTTTTATCGTTCAATGAGATATATATCAGGGATGGCTGAATGAAAAGACACGGTTCTAAAGGATATTGAGGTTGCAGAGGACACCATGATCAGCGAACGTATAGCACTGAAAAAGGCGATTTACGAGATTTTTATCTTCAAACCTCGGTATTCAACCATATCAAAATAACAGTCTCATGGACAAATATTCGTTGTGTTAAGGCGTTGCGGCAGAGGAGGCGCAGAGGGCCTCTGTCGACGTATTATTGTGGCAATAGGGGGGAGGTCTTTGGATAACGTCGCTGACGAGGTTGAGAACAAGTCCTCAGACGCCAACAAGGTGCATATAAATACAGAATGCGTTTGACGGTGTTTGGTCACTTTTCAGCAAATACCGTAACCCTCTTGCGTAAATATTGTACCCTGTCACAACACCCTATACGCTGTATGAGATGTCGATAATGGGTAGAGGTGGGATGTAGCCTACATAATAAACCCTCTTCCTTTTCGGATCGACTCCGAAATCTACCAAAAATATGTACATATCAGGCGTCAAACGATACTATATACCTGAATAATTAGAATTCTTCAGGAGGAGCAGGACCAGAGACTCGGACAGTTCCGAACTAACACTTAATGTTAGGGACACTTGTGGGCGCCACATTGACTACCGCCGTCTACAATATGCAGCACGTTGCCATCTACGTCGTTGGAGGAGTTCCTTCTTCCTCTTATCTCGACTCTACATCTTTAATATGCCTATTTATTCCATTTCCTCTCTGCAATTCACCCCAATAATGGTGTATTTCGTCCATGTCTGGTACGTCGTCCTCCTTCATCACACGGCATTGTAAGCCTCACTACCGGCGCAGAACATTCAAACTACCATTGGTACATCCAGCTATATATAGGACCACTAGGAATTATCGATAATAGCGAGATGGAGTAACGCCCGTATCTGCCCATGTCGACGCTGTGACCCGATATTTCTGCAGCCCAAGAAGCACGACTCGAAAGACGAAGTGGATAGCACAGGGTTGAAATATGGACAGCATTCATTGAATGATGGAAACAGGATGGGAATAGGATGATGGCGGATCAATATTTCCTATTGACCTTTGAGTGGTATGTTCTGGTACGTCCCTTCACTATTGCCAATGTTAACTCCTATTTGTTATATCAATCTCCATCACCTTTCCTTTCCACTTCCAGGAACGGCCACTGTATCAAACATCGTGCAGTTAGCGCCAATCAGCAGTACTGTCCTCGTCTCTGGCACGCCGGCTTTACTCGCGGGTTATGAATCAATGCTTTCATTCATAGAAGCGAAGTAAAGGTACGGCTATTCTCCGAAGATGTGTGGCTGTTCATTCATATGCTATATCGGAGATCGACGTTAACTTCATAACTCTGCAGATTGTGCTTCGATTCGGGATCTGAGATGGAGATTTGACGTTGGTATGTTGATAGCCTCACTGCATTACATTGTTGCTCACCATAAATATTAGCAATGAAAGTCTCACTACAGTCATTCAGCAAACCCACGTCCGCCCAGCACCAAACATCGACGTTTCGAACCGCTCAAAACCCTGCAAGGAGACTTGATATTCACCACGGTTAGCATTGTATCCGTGCCGTCCTCTTATAATTGAATATTGTCCTATCAATCGCTAGGGCGTCGGGTTTTGGCTATAGGTGGATATGATAGCGAGTCTGCAAACCAACATGATCTAACATCGACTATCTTCCATGGCATCTCCCAAGGATACGATAGATCAAGCGAGTATCGCACATGCCTCACTGCGTATGTATCTCATTAGTTGCTTTCCTGCTATCATATCTTGAAATAATATCGATTTGCAGTAGATTCTCCCATGCCACTACGCTTCCCGACTGCGCGCCGATCTCAGCTTCTAGAATCTTTTGCTTCATACGCCTACTACATGGTGGAGCAATCTTCACCTTATGGCGAGACCATCAACTCCTACCGGAACTTCGACCTCCTCTCTACACAAAGCCAGCCCCGATACGCTTTGGCGCTCCGAGAATGATTTTCGCAGTAATAACGGTGACACGCCATCTCAGCCACTATCGGCCATACAGAGACCAAGGGGAAATCTGCTACGACGATTTTGCTACAGAGACCAAGGGGAAATCTGCTACGACGATTTTGCTGACGGCGATCACATAGGAATAGTTCATCGAATGTGAACGTTATGGAACGGCCACCCCTAACAACAACATTATTCATACCGGAGAAACGTGATCATGGTATGCCAGCAGCCTTCAGGGAGAATGCTCCCGTATTGTGAGTATTCAGATCTTAGTCCATATTTATTGCCCAGTCCTTCTTGCAACTAACCTTAGCTTGCTTCCTTCGAATACCATACCCTATCTGGTAACCCTCCGGGCCATTTGGGATGAATATTAGCAGACAGTATTCCCGTTCAGCTGAGGGAACCAAACAGAGCGTACCAGAGCGTCAATTGTCTTCAAAGGAAAAGGAGTTTGATACGGCGGTAAGCAAGGGGTGTATAATACCGGAGGTTTTGGAAGTCACGTGAGTCGAGATTGCAGTTCTTACATCCCAAACATTCACCATATATAGATACATGGCTTTATGGGCTTCTAGAAATTTCTTTTCCATAATTGGTATTCGGTCTATCTTTCTTTGATCAGAGTGGGTGGCTGGCGCTGTACCATCCAGTTATTTCAATCAATCGACGATGTGATGAGACTGAATGTTATTATTCGACTGGCGGTCATTAATTGTTATACTTGCAGAAGACCTTCGTATCAATCATGTCGCGCATTATGACATCCAACTGGCATATTCTGTATCAGTTTACCAAATGCGATGTAATGCAAGAAGACACTTTGACACTTGGCGTTTGCTCGGTCGTTCCCCTTTGTTGTATCAAGTACAAAATATCAAAGCTATTCTCTTCTTTCCTCTGCGAAGATTATGTCCATTGAGACTACAAAGAGACATTGTGAAGAGGAAACTATCTAGTGGAGTAAGAGTCGCACTTCTTTGCAATCGGAGTAATGATATGAAAGCGGTATGTGCATGAGCTACTCTCGAACAGACGCTCCGCGTGACAGTATTCCGTGTGATGCCGCTTGGTACACCAGACACCAGATTAAAATTTAGAGAACTCCAGCTGCAGTATTATCCGCAGTCAACCCGTGGACATCTTTCTTTAACGTCCGTCGCGCTGGCAGTCTACTATTTTGTGTGCTTGCTTTGCACCCAGCCGTCGTACGTGGCACCATATGTAACCACATGAAAATAAAAGATCACGGTGCCAGATGCTGTTCTAATCAAAACGCACGGTAAGACGGGCGGAGATTCTCTTAAACGTGAACGTCCATTTATGGATAGATTTGCTATCTATCTAGGTACACCTTCTTGATATGATGACATTGTTTCCAAATATAATCAGCTCAGTTGCCGGGCGACGTCCTGAGACTGCTAGACTTACATTGGAGCATATATGTATTCTGCAATAATTTAGGTACCTGAATTATTCTATCACAACTCTGAGAAGGGGAGAGGCTATGGCTTAGCTAAAAGTAGATTTGGGCTGCTCTGAGTATATCATCTGGTCATTACAGCCTTATTTTCTGTCTACATGGCACCCCTCTTTTTGTATAGGCAAATCTTTAAAGATGAGGAGCACCAAACCACTCTCCCAGAAGGGGAACCACTCTAGATTAGGTAAGAGTGCCATTGCATAGCTAGACGAAAATAACCTATGGTCTCCACCAGTATTTTTGGTCATCCCCTACTTCATTATTAGTCTAGGTAATTGCCTATAGTATGAGGAACAGGGAGCTATATAGTGGGAAGGGGAGCATTTTTCAGTTATTACAAGGTCATTGTATAGCCATTGCTCAAAAAGGCTGTGTAGAATGAATTATTTCCGCTTTTTATTGGGTCTATGATTTTTGACAATTGTACATTTAATTTACTTAGTGATGAGGAGCACAGGATTGCTCTGCCAGAAGGGGGGCTGCTCTTGTTTAGGTAAGAGTGTCACTGCATAGCCAAATGAAAATGAACTATTATGTTTACCAAGATTTTTTGTCATCCTCTACTTCATTATTATTCTAGGTAATTGCCTATGGTATGAGGGACAGGGAGGTACACAGTGAGAAGGTGATCACTTTTCCCTTAGGTATCATTGTCATTGGATAGTCCTTCATCAAAGATTTGTCTATAACATATTATGACCCAGTTTTATTTGGTCTAAGGACCCTAGAATATATTTCAAGGTTTTGAAAGGACCAAAATTATAACGATTGGTATATCTTAAAGTCACACCGAGACTAACTGAACTCTTTATATTGAGTGAGGTAGTACAAGTGGTGTATGGTAAAAGATATATGCCGGTGCCTAATGCGCTGGCATGCTAAATACAGCCGGTTGTGGACACATATGGTGTCCACACTAATAATAGCTACCTTCTTGATGTATGTTATGTCCTGATATCTAGAGGTCACTTCGGACTCCGGATATAGTAGAACGAGGTAAGTAGTTTGGAGCCCGGATGATATAACTGAAAGGACTTGGCTTCAACTTATGTGTTGCGCCCTTAACCGTACATGTTGTCCTTATTTCAGAATGAAGTCCAAAAGGATCGGAGTCTGATGGTTGTCACAGACAAGTCGGTATAATAGAACTCAGAGACCGAGTATAGAGGAACGGAGAGAGAATAGATTGACGGAGGCCGGAAGGAGTTAACAGAATAACGAAGTTGATTTCTGACTACTGAACCATAATACAATGATGACTATTTATACTAAATGGAGGCCGATAACAAATGGGGAAATAGTCAGGGTCACGGAGATGAAACAGATAAGGAAAGAATGATAAGGAGTGTGGTTGGTTGGCAATAACATAAGGCGGAGGCTGATGAGAATATAACATAAAAGTCATGTGGAACATAAACACGTGAAATCATAAGCGATGCTTGGCATCGATGAGAAACAAGCGAGATAAGAAAGATGGAGATCCGAAGATAAAGAATGAATGGGTAAAATGAAAGTAGAAACGAAGTCCAAAAATAAATAGAATATAATTGAAAATACAAGTGACAAGAGAAATCAAGGATGAATAACATAACAGTGTCTGAATGGAATAGAAATGAATAACAAGATCGGAGGTCCGAAGCTGATATCGGGATCAGGTCTTGACAGTAGCTCCCCCTTACAGCCGAACCCATGAGGTTGTTGAAACATTTTCATGTTAGCCGAGAGTCGCCTGGGAAAGTAAATTTTACTGCATATATAATCGGAGTCCATTGAAAAATTGGAACTCAGCAACTTGCGCCCGAACCATAACCATCCCAAGCCCATCCCCACATTCCAACCGACAAAATGTCCGCTGCTGCTTCTTCCTCTAAGTCCACTACTGCCAACACTATTCTCTACAAGAGAGTGAAGGATGTCCCGCGCCTCCCCACCTTCGAAAAATCGGACCCCCGTAGGACGTTGGATGGCTTCAAGGCCGTGCCCGGTTTTAGTAAGAGACGGGATCTGACTAAGAATGAGGAATGGGAAGGATATTGTTACGTCCTGGTACAGAATACACCTGGTAATCAGCGTGGAAGTATATAACGTTTTCGGTCGGAGACGTCAATGACTTGTACTGAAGGGACTTGGCTTCAACTTGTGTGTTGTGCCCTGCAGAGTCGTAGGTTGTCCCTACTTCAGAGTTCAAGAGTAAAAGTAAAAGATGGAGCCGGATGGGAAGGGAAACCCGAACGGAGAAACAGACAAGAGTAGAGTTAACAGATAATACGAGATTCGATTTCTGACTGAGTAAAAGTAGATACAAATGAGTGTATTTAAATATAATTAACTGAGCGGAAAAACATTGGATAAAAAGATAATCAAAGATGAATCATAAAAACATAATTGGCATATGATGACGTGATGATATGCCGTGCGGAGCCGGTGGGAAAGTAACGTAATGATGAAGGGTCAATACATCAGCTGAGTCAACAAGCGAGAGTGGAGCACATGGTGCAAAGATAAAACAGATAAGAAAAGATAGGAGGAATCTGGTCAGAAAACATAAGTTGAGTCAACATAAAACAAATGAATGTGAAAGGGGGCCATGTGGGAATGAAGGCCACACGGAAAAGGTCTGAGTGAACACATACAAAATGAAAGAGTCAAATGCATAGAATGAATAGTAGAATAATAGAAATATGAGCCAGTCGGATCAATACTTGACAGATACGATAATTTGGAGCATGAACCCTTGGTGAAAGGGTATTGGCGTGCTTATGATATGGAGCACAATGAATTGGAGGCTCTGTTCTTCAGTTTGATGAGAAAGGAGGCCACCGAAACGGAGAGTAAGCGGAAGTCCGAAGAGGGTAAGAAGAAGAAGAGTAAGCCCGCAGCTCCAATAGCTTCGGGGTCCGGAAGTGGAAAAGGAAAGGAGAAGGCAAAGGAAAAGGAGTCCGAGGTAAGTAATGACTCACATTCAAGATTGAAACTGATAAAAAAAATAGACTGATGATTCGGATTCCGAACCTGACCTGTTGTTCTGGGAGTCCTGTGTTGGCTGTGAGCGTGCCAAGGTCCGGTGCGTCTTCACCCATGCCACTACTGGAAAGAAGGTGGCCTGCGATAGGTGCATTTGTCGCAAGATTAACTGCACTTATCGGAGTCCGAAGGACTTTATCATTCAAAGGATGTTGAAGAAAGTTAGTAAGACTTTGGTGAACTTGGACGTCGAGGCCGGGAACCGAAATCACTTGGAGGCTGAGTGGCTCTATTGTGGTTGCCACCAACAGATGTTAGACGGTCTCCAACGGTCTATTGACCAACTGATGAAAGCCGATGAACTAGGTCTCGGCCTCCTAATATTAGAGACCCAGTATAAGGATGGCACATCGGTACCCGAAGACCTTTAGTATGCAATACTCTGGAACCGTGATAAGATCATAGACAGATATAACGCAATGGCTATGGTCTGCGGAGCCCAGATGAAGTATCTGGCTTTGAGGTATAAGTTGGGAAAATCCTTTGTTGTCCAGGTCATGCTTTTGGGCTGAAATGGAGATGTGGTGGTTGAAGGAGGTCCGGAGTCTAGTGAGAAGAGGAGGAGGGATGAGAATGACACGGAGTCCGGTCCTAGCAAGAGGGCAAGGATTGATGAAGAACCGGAGTCTAGAGTGGGAGAAGTGGTAAAGGTGGTTGAAAAAGAGCTGGGACCCAATCCAGCGCCCGTGATTGACAAGGGTGAAGGGAAGGAAAAGGAAGTGGGAACCGAAAAGAATGGAGTGGACACTATGAAGGAATAGATGCAGTGTCCGAAATGTAACATAAAAAACTGTAACATAGAATAGAATTGTAGCATATCAAATGTGTCCAAAACTGAAGTGCGAAAATAATAAGAGACTGAAAAATATGAAAAACGGAGTCCGAAGCGTGACAAATTGAAACCTGAAAAAGAAGGCAAGACCGAACATTGAAACGAGAATGATTTGAAAATTGAAAGAAAAGTGTCATGACAGAAAATAAAAGAATGAACCATGGCGGAGTCTGATCATAACTTGGAAATAGGTCCTGGCTTGTTGGGGTATTTGTGATGAAATTCTTCAAGGAGGTCCGGTGCATTAAGTTCAGTAGCTAGTACCCTATCAGTGTCTTGTTCTGTACCCTCATAGCCCATCCATTTGACGAGGTATTGAAGTTTGCATTTACGCCTTCTATCTATTTTTGAATCAAGGATAGCGTTGTGTTCATAATTTTCTTCATCATCAATCATAACTGGATCGGGGGCCGGTGGTGTACGATCTTCAAACTGATTAATAGTTGCGGGCTCCAGCATTGAAATGTGGAAGACAGGTTGCACCATTTTGTAAGCATCCGGAAGCTGAAGTGTATATGAGAGCGAACCATGCTGGGCTAAAACCTCGAAAGGTCCTAAATACTTTTCAGCAAGTTTCTTTGAAGGCCTTGTAGTCCGAAAGTATTGAGCTTTGACAGAAACATAGTCGCCAATAGAAATCTCGGGGCCCGATAATCTGCGACGATCAGCAGGGCCTTGATAACGCTCTTGAGCTTCCTTCATACTAGTCTTGAGGTATTGATGTAATTCATCAAGGTTAACAACATATTCTCAGGCACAAGCTGAAGCCAGATCGTGCTCCGGATGAATAGTAATGTTAGGATGATAACCTTTGTTAGCAAAGAACGGAGATACGTTGGTAGTAGCATTAGGAGCGTTATTTTATGCAAACTCAGCTAATGGTAGTAACTCCGACCAGTTGTCTTGTTGGTAGTTGCAATATATACGGAGATATTGCTCCAAGGTTTGATTAACACGTTCAGTTTCTCCATCACCCTCCGGATGATACCCAGAAGTGAAATGCAAATGCATATCAAGGGCTTGTCCAAGGGATCTAAAGAAGTGAGAGACAAACTCGGAGCCCTGATCAGAAGTGACATGGGACAGAACTCCGTGTTTAGAGAAAACGTGCATAATGAATAGACTCGCCAATTGAGCAGAAGTAATGTTGACCGTTGTAGGTATGAATATACTCTGCTTGGATAACCTGTCAATGACTACAAGAATTGAGTTGTAGCCATCGGAGTCCGGTAATTGTTCAATGAAGTCCATTGATATGGAATTCCAAGGGAGCTCTGGTACAGGTAATTGCCTAAGGAACCCGTATGGCTTATGTTGTTGTGATTTCAACCGCATACAAGTAACACAGGACTTGCAAAATTCCTGGACAAAGGAACGGAGTCCGGGCCAGACATAATCTCGTCGAATGAGCTTGATAGTCTTGTTCTGCCCGAAGTGTCCAGAGAGGATATGGTCGTGCTTGTACTGCAAAACCTTGAGTCGGAGTCCGTCAACATCTGGAACATAGATTCTGTTATCTAGGTGTAGGAGTCCGTCTTCACCTAGTTTCCATCTTGAGTCATTTCCATTGTTGAGGTGTATTAGTGCAACGGAGTCTGAGTGTAGTGCGTCTTTGATGTCATTGTGAAGTTTGTGAACATCCACAACAACAGAGCTCTGAAGAGCTGGAACAATAAGGGATGTCGTTCAAAGGGAGGCCGTCAGCTGATCCTGAGTTAAGATTGGCCTAAGGTTCTGGAATTAATGCTTGCATAATCGTTACCCCCCTCTTTTAGGTAGACGTCCCATCATCTAGTTAGTGCATCCGGTTTAGCACCAAGGCGTCTGGGGCGAAAATGTATTACCATATTGAATTGAGCTAAGAATTCAGACCACCGAGCTTGACGGCGAGTAAGCAATTTTGTAGTTGCAAAGTATTCCAAATTCTTATGATCAGTAACAACATCGACTGCAGGAGCCGCACCTTCTAGGTAATGACGCCATTTCTTGAAAGCCTCGAAAATTGCTAACAATTCTTTGTCATGGACATCATAATTACGTTCTGCTTGATTGAACGTTCTTAAGTGAAATGCAATAGGATGGAGTTCACCATCTATCCAAAGAGATAGAATGGCTGCTAATGCATAGTCAGAAGCGTCAGTCTCCACCACAATAGGTACATTGGGTATCCAATGGGTGAGGACGGGGGCCGACGTGAAAGCCTGTTTGATTGAGTCGAAAGCAATTCGACATTCTTGGGTAAAGGACCATAAGGCCCCTTTCTTACATGTCAAGGGGACCGTGAGGTCCGAATAATTGAATATGCAGCGTCTATAGAAATTAGCAAAACCTAGAAACGATTGTATATCCTTGACCTTGCGGGGCTCCGGCCAATCCAAAATAGTTTTGACCTTGTCAGGTGACATTCAGAGTCTGTGTTCAGATATAATATAACCTAAAAATTCAACTTCGCTTTTATAGAATTCGCATTTATCATGACGAGCATATAGACCATTAGCGCGAAGATGTCGAAGCACCTCTTTGACATGTTTTCGGTGTTCGTCCAGGTTATCTGAATAGATTAGAATGACATCCAAATAAGCCAATACAGAGACGTCCAATAGATCATCGAAGATGTCATTAATAAATCTCTGGAAGGAGGCCAGTGCGTTAGTTAAACCAAAAGGCATTACTAACCACTCGAAGGAGCCATAGCGAGTTCGGAAAGCGGTTTTGTATTCATCACCTTCAGCGATGCGTACAAGGTGATAAGCGTGTCAGAGGTCGATTTTGGAATAGATCCTAGATCGTTTTGGAGCATCCAATAGGTCAGTTATAAGTGGTAACGGATACTGATCCTTTTTAGTAACCTTATTGAGACCCCTGAAGTCTACACATAACCTCAGGGACCCGTCCTTCTTGTGTACAAATAGGACTGGAGCACCATGCGGAGACCGAGTAGGTCTAATATAACCCATGCGAAGATGTTCGTCCAAGAACTCTCAGAGAGCGATAAGCTCAGTTGCACAGAGCGAATATATAGGGCCCGGAGGTACAGTGTCGCCATCCTCAAGATTGATCTTAAGATCATAAGGTCTATGAGGAGCTAGAGTATCAGCTTTCGACTTTGAAAGACGTCAGCAAATTCATGATATTCTTTGGGCACACCGTTTAACACATCGGGGTCCGGATTCATAGAGGTTGCTCTCGCCCGGAGTTCTGGATCTTCAAGGTTAATGGTAACGTATTGTGAACCTTCCATCTTCGCTGCCTGCATATAAGCAGCAGCATTGACAAAAGATATTGAAGGCTTGACAGGAGTTGACGACGCGGAGGCCGTTGCTTGAGGAGGAGGCGTCGTGGAGTTCGCAGATGTTGGAGTTGGTTGTCCAAGAGGTTGCTTAATCGAGGTGGAAGCCGCATGAACGTTGGACGAGGCCTTTAACAACCCAATTGTCGGAGTCCGGAACAAGATACTACCCAATACCCAATCAATCAACGGATTGTAGCGGGTGAGCCAGTTGTGTCCCAAGACAGTGACTGTAAGGGATTATAATTAATCCCTGTTATAAGTCGCACTAGACTTTATCTAGATGCATATATGCATCTCTTGTATAATAGTATATACATTGAATTGACTTCGCGTCAATTACTCTAAGTCCCTATGGACTCATATGGACACTTATATATGCGTCCATGTAGATACATATTTTATTACCTAATATATACATATTTTATTACCTAATATATATAGTTACATTATGTAACTCTGTAGTATATAAACCTGGGTCAGCGACTAGCGCTCCCCAGCTTAACCTACACCTGTACTACATAGTAACTGAATACAAATACTGTAAACAGTCTGTGAATAGCAAAACCACCGTAAAGACACAGTCTTTACAGCGACGCATGAGGAGTCCAGAGTAGTAACATAAAATGTCATAGACGTGGTTTCCCTAGAGGGAAATGTAATTTCGAGGTCTGAAGCTTCTGTAATAACAGAGTTAATTGAACCATCGAACAAAGATAACGGAAGAGGGTCAATAGAATATGTAGGAATAGAATGAGCCTTTACAAATTTTGATTCAACAAAACAATGTGAGGAGCCTGAATCAACAAGAGTATATACAGGAGCCGGAATGGATTCAAAAGAAAGCATAATCGTGAGAGAATTAGAATTAGAAAGAGCAGAAGCGTTGAGTCTAAGATTGATAACTGGGCGGGTTTGGGGATCAACACAGTCCAACCGCCCGGAGTTCAATGGACTGGTCACTAGTTTTCTGATCCAGACGCGGAGTCCTTGGCCTTAGCCTTATCATCCGTGTTGGACTTCTCCTCAGTGTTGGAGGTGCTGTCAGGGGACGCCCCTAAATTTCCGCCCAGAACTACCCCTCGTGCCAACCACCCTCAGGGAGCGATTCCACGCGGGATTCACCCTCAACACATTTGTCGACTCCTGTGGCCGGAGAGTGGGAGGTTTGGTTGGAGACAGTGGTCGTCTGGTGGAGGGTATATGCGCATATAGTCATAGCGCATGAGTGATGGG
>KN837083.1:1211213-1237472 GCA_000827215.1 Sphaerobolus stellatus SS14
GTATATAGTGGGCTCACTCTGGCAGAGGCAATCCAAGTCTTTCTCTTTGGATTTCCCCTCTGCTAGGTGAGATTCCCTTCGCGTGTATATATTTCATTTACTTATATATCTTTGGATTTCCCCTCTGCTAGCTCTGCGTGACGTCCGCTCGGCTTCGAGGGTTGCCCTTACACTAATAGTCTCCCTTGATATGAGTGGTTGAAACTTGCAGTCGAGGATCATGAACATGCTATCATTCTTGATTATTTAGCAAGCCCTTATTTGCACATTCGTTCCCAAGCTGAGTTCTGACAGCCAGATTAGGTAGGAGTTACGTCCGTTAATCGTGTTTTATTTTATCTCGCCCTTAGAGTGATTTTTTGAAAATATCGATAGACACACTATACTGATATGGCCGCTCCTCGACACCAGACATGGAAGCTATCAGGGTATTTTGACTTTTCTGCCTTTCGGGTGAGAGGGATTTAGACTTGGTAACTTGATCCAGCTCCATGTCAAGGATCATGCACTCGTATACATATCCTTCTCCATATTTTATTATTCCTATCATTGTCAGTACTATGCGTATGTCTATCGGTTTAGGCAATCTTCAATTATCAGAGGCTCAGTTTACATTCAAAGAAAATCTAAATTTAGCCTTGTCCGAGTACTGTATATTCCAGACTGCGTACAAGGGATCCATCGCTATAATTTATTGAACCCAACGTCCTTAATTTATATATTCTCTTCCTACTTCCTACCTTATGATAGATGACCGTTCCTCGACAGCAGACCTAATCGATATGGACCTATCCGCCTCTGGAGTTAACGAAGTTTGTATTTGACCACATACGTGACGGCATACATACGATCGAGGATCGTGATTTATTAATTCTACACATTTATTGTTCTTACCTGTCACCTTTTTTTCGATTGCCAAACCTCCTTCAAGGACCTGTTGAGTTTTTGGAATGAAGGTTATATTTAAACTTGAAGGTATGGAACGAGTGATGTAGAAAATGATTCCTTATTTTATATTCTTGTCTCATCTATCAATCTCACAGTATCCTTCGGTCCCCGACAGTCAACCGTATATCGATCGAGGATTTAAATAATGCGCCTTTGGGATGCAGGTATGATTGAACTTGATTTTCGTGGGAGTCTGCGACTCGTCAGGGATCGTTCCATTGTCCTTCCCATTTCCTCCGAGCCATGGCTCTTAATTATTATGGGTGTCATGCTCCTCGACTACCAATCCGACTCATGGTTCAGGACTTTTCCTAACAAGGATGTTAAGTACTTGTCGTGGTGAACCTAATCCGTTTCAATTGATCAGATTATTAAGGATCGTTCCCTCATGTACAATTATTTCCTATAGTATGTTGCTCTTGCGGAGGAAATCAGTGGTATCATCTCATAATCTCTAATAACATTGTTGTTCCCCTCGATACTTTCAGTTTTCAGCCTTTCTCGCTTGAATGATGTCATCGCCGCAAGGCAGCGGATTCCCACGGTCAACACAGGCCGCGCAATCATCCTCTCGAGTCTCTTCACCCTCAGTGCACACAGGCTGCACGCTACATAGTGATGGCGATATCTCTAGAGGATACGTAGATGCCAACGCCGTGTGTTATAGATATGTGGGATGACAAGGTGGATGACGAGGAATTGGGTGGGTAGGCAGCATCAGGTGTGGATTCCTCCAACTGTGGTACCAGAAGATACAATCTAGCGACGCAAAACAGTATGGCTTGTTCGAAGAATTGATCAGATGTATCATTGAATCCGAATGTGATGCATTGATGGCTGATACTGCAGCACCGTTAGGCCGCGCATCGCGCTGGAGATCCTTTAGACTCCGCTTGAACCTGCCTCTTCACACCACGCAGCTTAACTCTAGAACAAGCCAATTATGTCAGTTATGTCTGATAGAATCTAGGAGCTTGTAACCTATATTACAGTATGTAATCGATTTCTCTCCTTTACAGACAATTGAATAAGTACTAGGGTCACGACGTAATGACATCCTTGCCCTCCGTCGTCCAGCGGAAAGCCTTTCTACGCGTCGCTTCGCGTTCTCCGTGACAGTAAGTGTGCCTTGCATGGATTTGATGATGGTATCGCGTGTCTGAGCGTTACCATTGGTCCATCAGGCTGCGCAAGCTATTTCCCGTGAAGGCTCGGAAGACACAGCGGCGGCAATCACTCTCAGCAGGGAAAACGAGGTAGGTGCGAGCCCATCCATTCCTTCGTCCAACGCATCTCTAACTCGAGTAGAATACAGGATATTATCTCTGTAGTATAAATACGGACACCATGAACGACGTTCAGCATCCTATCCCATCTCCCAATTCCCAACTCGCAGCTCACGATGTCAAAGTCAGGAAACCAGAAACTCACTATCTCACCAACATCGACCATAATCTCCGAGTCTCCAACTCCCTCAACATCCGATAGTGAAAAACCATCCCCTCCAAAGTTCAAAAAAGGCTCCTCCTTCTGGTTTTCCTTCCTCGCAGTTGTCGTGTCCACTTTCCTCTCTGCATTGGACCTAACAGCCGTTTCGACTACCATCCCAACAATAGCGGAGCAACTAAACGGCGGCAATAATTACGTCTGGATCGGTTCGGCTTATGCCTTGTCAAGTACGGCTATTCTCCCTCTCAGTGGTTCTCTTGCGGACATTTTCGGACGAAAGCCCGTTATGCTGCTTTCCATCGCGTTCTTCGCTGTGGGAAGTGCTGTTGCTGGGGCCTCGCAGAATATTAATATGATGATTGCTGCAAGGAGTAAGTTGTCTTTTGTTTTATTTTTTAAAGTTGCTAACAAATAATATTTTACAGCTATTCAAGGAATTGGAGGCGGCGGAATTCTCAACCTCAGTGAAATTATCACTTCGGATCTTGTCCCGCTCTCGGAGAGGGGAATCTATCAGGGTTTACTTGGACTTACATGGTCGTTCGCTTCTGGTATTGGTCCACCAATTGTAAGTAATCACTGTATGAGGCAGGAATTTCTTTAGAGCTCATACTTTTTCAGGGCGGTGCACTGGCTCAAAAGGCGTCTTGGAGGTGGCTGTTTTGTAAGTCGCCTCTGCTTCTCTCACCTCAAAGAAATAGATATTGACATATTACATATCAAGATCTGAACCTACCCCTTTCCGGCATGTCTTTCATCTTCGTAACAATATTCCTACGCGTCAAGAGGCCAGAGGGTTCGGTTTCTGAGAAATTATCCCGTGTGGACTGGTTGTACGTACTTTTCGAAACATTACAATCCGCTTTTTTAATTTCATTTTACATCGTTTCTAGTGGGAACCTATTAGTAATCTGCGGTACCACACTCGCAATTATCGGCCTTACCTGGGGTGGCAGCCGATTCCCATGGATTTCCGCTCAAGTTCTTGCACCCCTCATCATTGGACTTGTCCTTATTGCAGCCTTTATCGTTTATGAAGCCAAGGTAGCGAAGGAACCGACTATCCCTTGGGAAATTATCTCGAATAGAGTTAGCTTCAGCGGGTGAGTGATCTAAATTCGAGCATCACGGCTGGATTATTAATTGGATTTATTTAAACAGATATTGGGCTACTATGATTCATGGGATCACCAGTATTGCGATTATTTGTGAGTTATATCATCCTTAATATTGCGCAATAGGCGTGTATATCTTACGATGCATTTCTTCAGATTACTTGCCGGTCTATTTCCAAGCGGCCTTTCTATCTTCGCCCTTGAGATCAGCTGTCCAAATGCTATCTACAGCGGTGATAATCGCACCTCTCGCTTTCGTCGCTGGGTATGTCCTATCGTCCTAAAGCCCTTTCGTTTCAGTACTAAATACGATACAGTGTTACCGTCCAAGTGACTAAACGTTACATCCCCGTCAACGTTATCGGATGGATAATCACCATCGTCGGCTTTGGTGTATTAAGTCTGCTCACCGCCAGCAGTGGGACAGCTCAATGGGTGGGTTATCAAATCATAGTCAGCGCAGGGATAGGCATGCTCGTACGTTGCATTCAACTTCCATCATACACTCTTCCTGACAATGTCCAACTTCCAGTTCTCCTCTACCGTGTTTCCAATCCTTGCACCACACCCAGTCAATCGCTCGGCATCCGCATTAGCATTTTTCTCCTTTATTCGTTCGTTTGCTCAGGTAAGTTCGCACTTCCCAAATTTCATTCTTCGTATTCTAATCTAGATTGAATAGGCATGGGGAATAACACTCTCTAGCACCGTGCTGCAAAATCAACTGAAGAAAAATCTTCCAGAAGCCTTCCTCTCTCGCTTCCCCGACGGTCTCCAAATTGCCTTTGCCGCTATACCACAGATTAAGAGTCTACCTGAACCTCTGAGAACGCAAGTTCGCGAAGCATTTGCAGACAGTATGAGCACCGTTTGGAAGGTCATGATCGGGATCGCTGGGCTTGGGTTGCTTTCGGTCTTATTGCTAAAGGAGATCCCACTGCAAGAGACTACGAATGAGAATTATGGTCTTAGGGAGGACACTAACGAGAAGTCTGATGGGGTGCCTGTTGCTGTGATTGTATAGATCCTCGGATATATTTATTCGAAGGAAATGTGATTTAAATCTAGATATATTCTCTATGTACTAATCGTCTACCTTAATCCATCATAATATGTACTATCTAGTCGTTAAATTTATTGTGTTTGGTCAATTGCATTTCTCCGATTTTCTACATCAACGTCAATCCCGAGGTCTTGAGACGGAATCGAGGGTGCAGGGAAGCTTACTCGTCTAATATATATGTAGACGGCAAAGAAAACAGTTCACCACACTCTGGTATTTAATCAACATAGTCATATTCTTTCTTTTCGATTTTGTGTTGGATGGATGGAGTCCAGCAAAGAACGAAAATAAATAGTGGTGGGATGTCTCAAAGCTTTCCCTCGATCTGGATATGCCCATTTCCACACTAGGCGCCGTCATCCGATCCGCATCGATGCCGGTGCGTGTGACGGTGCCGATGAGGTTCGCTATGAGATATTGCCCGATCATGAGCCGATGCTCGGATGGGATGGGGTGTGTGGTGGGCGGGGCGGATGACAGTCGTCGTGTTGCCTCTAGAATCTTGAGCGGGAACCGTGATTCCCTTGAACGTTCTATGCTCTTCCTTGCTATTGCGATCGTGGACTGCTTAGTCGTTCTATCCCAGGGAATGCGGTTCTTACAGTACCAGATAATATGGAATCAGTGTAGCTGAACCTCATGCACATCCGTAGTCCCTAACGAACGTCATGCAGGTCGTTGGAGGCAATTGCGCAGATATCTCCTTCCCTCTGTTCTTGTGCATTGGTCGCTCATTTACGCCAGTATGGAGCCATCATTCCCAGGACTAGTATCCTACCTTCGAATTTCAACGACTCGGAAGGTCGGATTCAGCCTTGTGTTTTCCAGATTTCCTGCTGGCGTTGTCGAGGATCCGTGATTTTCTTGTTCTATATCCATTATCCTCTCTTCTCCTCTTCTTTATACATGCGCTCTTTCCTCATCACTACCCATCGCATTCATCAAAGACCATCATACATCTATAGTTATCGGAAGGTCAGATTTCTCATTGATGAAGCGGTGGTAGTGTGAGGATTGAGGATCTGTGCTCGTCTTGTCGTTTATCCTTTATTATTTTTATCTTTATGCCCGACCGTCCCTTGACTCTACTATACGCACTCCTCAACGTCTGTAAACAGGTTGTCTTATCTATTATCTCCGTCGTTATGCCAGTGGTATAATCATCGATCTCTGCCCACCCATACCCTTTGATTTATTTTATTATCATACAATCTCTGTGGTACTCTCTATTCAATCCTATTCCTCGACGGGATCGTGCCATTCAAAGATTCATTGGGCTTTAGACTTAAAGCCGCTCTGACTTATTCGATGAACCGGTCGAGAAAAGATGACCTTCGAGGATTCGTGATTTATGATGCAGGAGTATGTTCATTTTCTTATCCTTCAAATAAACCTCAGGTGGGCAATGTGGGGTATCAGGCAATCAGATTCGATCCAAGTGTAACCAAGCTCAGTTCGCTAGGAAGATCATGCATATTCGTAATCACCCACTGAAGCTCTTCAGGTTGTGCCTTTGTCGTGGATGGAGTTTTTTTTTTTTGAAGCTCGTATGTCTATTTTTTATATTCCCGTTGAAATCGAGACACTTCTTCTGTTCCTCTGCAAGACTGGCATTTACCAAGGACTATATCACCTGCCTAACAGTATTCCTTGATAAGGGTTGCTGAAATCTGCAGTCGAGGATCATGATCATGCTATCATTCTTGAATATTCAGTAAGCCTTTACTTGCACATTCGTTCTAAAGCTAGGTTCTGACAGCCAGCTTAGACAAGAGTTACGTCGTTAATCGTATTTTATTTTATTTTGTTCTCAGAGTGATTTCTTTAGAATGTCTGAAGGTATACTGTGCTGATACGGCCGCTCCTCAACGCCAGTCTTGGAAGCTATCAGGATATTTTGTGCCTTTCGAGTGAGAGGTTAGATTTAAACTGATGCTCGCTTCTGGTTTGAGGATCGTGCCGCCTCGCATCTTTCTCCGCATTTTATTATTCCTACCACTGCCATTATTATGCGTATGACCATTAGTCTAGGCAATCCTCAATTATCAGACGCTCAGTTTACATTCACAAGAAAGGTCAAATTTAGCTTTGACCGTACTGTGTAGACTCCCGACTGTGTATCAGGGATCCATCGTTATAATTTATTATAACCAACTTTCCTATTTTATATGTTCTCTTCCTCCTTCGTACTTATGATAGGTGACTGTTCCTCGACAGCAGACCTCATTGATACGGACCTATCCGCCTTTGGAGCTAACGGATTTGAAGGTTGGATTTGATCATCTGGAGACGGGAGTTGTTGAGGATCGCGGTTCATACCGTCCTTCTGAATCTCCACGCTTATTAGTCCCACCATACTCCTACTTTTTCAGTACGGAACGAGTCACGTAGAAAACTATCCCTTATATTATATTCTTGTCTCATCTATCAATCTCATATCGTTCGTTCCCCGACAGTCAGCCGTACATCCGCTCAAGGATTTAAATAATGCGCCTTTGGAATGCAGGACTGATTGAAATTGATTTTCGTGGGAGTCAGCAACTCGTCAGGGATCGTTCTATTGTTCTTCCCATTTTCCCCGATCATGGCTCTTAATTATTATGGATGTCAATGTCATGCTCCTCGACTACCAATCCGACGCATAGTCCAGGACTTTTCCTAACAAAGGTGTTAAGTACTTCTCGTAGTGAACCTAAAGGAGTTAATCAGAGTATCGAGGATCGTCCCATCGTGTACAATTATTCCCTATAGCATGCTGTTGATATGCACATTCCTTGACAATCTGTTCAACACAATATCAAGGATTTATCTTACCTCTTGCAGAAGTATGATTCGAACTTGATTTGTTCACTAGATGATTTTCAAGGATATCGGTCTCTTATAACCTCTAATAACATCATTGTCCCCCTTGATACTTCCAGCTTTAAGCTTTTCTCACTTCAATAATATCAGGCAGCGGATTCACACCATTAACGCAGGTCGCGCAATCATCCTCTCGAGTCTTCGTCCTCGTACATTGCCCTACCTGCGTGCTACGTAGTGATAGTCGTGTCTCTAGAGGACACATGTATGTCAACGCCACGTGTTATATAGATATGTGGGAAGACAAGGTTTAGGTAGACGACGAAGAGTTGGGTGGGTAGGCAGCATTGGTCTATCATCCTCAGCCTGCAAGTGCAAGCTGTCTGCTGCTTCCTTCTTAGGTAGTGTGTGTCTCATAGTATCACGCAATCAAAGATGCTTTCGCTCTTGCTTCATCGCCTTACAGGTACTTATGGGATGGTGCCTCTGGGTCTACTTTGTCTTGTTCTACTATGTACTCTTCAAGGGCTGATGGCCTTCCTCGACACCAATCTGACTGCTATCAAGCATTCTATTATCTTTACAAAGCGTAGTTAGACCTTTATATCGTTAAAAGGGAAATATTCGTAATTTATGTCGAGGATTCATATTTGTCAGTACCTTTATCCCCTCTTCCGCGTTATACATGTGGCCGCTCCTCGACACTCGCCCTGGCAATCATCAAGCCATATCTTACCTTTGGGGTTAAAGACCGTGATTTGTCATTGATCACTATCATAAGCAACATCGAGGATCGGTGCTTGTCATCCTCTATTCTCTGTCGTTATGCCCGGCCGCTCCTCGACACGTTTTGACATGATTTCCTCAAGGGCTTATCCACGTTTGAACTTGACTAAGGTTGTATTTGACCTTGTGTGGTAGGAATCCATCTCACTGGGTGTCGAGGATCGTACCTCAAGTCAACTATTCTTCTCCATACTTCCTTTTCCCTGACTCTCAATCCTCATATCCGGCGTTGAACTTTAACAGACGTATTGATTTGAACTTGAAATCTTCGGACTCAGGAATCGGAGATCGATCGTCTTGAGTGCCTTTTTATATCATCATTCCTTCTACTTTATTATTCATATTAATCGTCTACATAGTCATTCCTCTACACCAGCTTGGGAACTACCAGGGACTGCTTTGGTATTTACCTGCCTAGCAGACCTTCTTTGATGTATTTCTTCCACATCCTGTAGAGGATTGTACCTTCGTGTGATATGTGTACGACGTCAGTCACACCTTCATACTCAAGTTAACAATCCTTCGATTCAAGTCTGACTTACCTAGCGTTGTTTGCTTGTCACTCTCTGTCGTTATGGCCATGAGATAATCATGATAATCAACAAGCACATGAGTCATCCACTGACATTCTTTTTTAATATTTGATTTAATTATTCTCGGGTCTCCGTTCAATCCACGCACTCATGCAATATCAAGTTTATCAAGTTAATTGGCCCTTAGAAGCCAAAGAATTATGACTTATATTTGATGAATGCCAAGGAGACGATGTGGAGGATTCACAATTCACGTTTTAGGAGGATATTCGCTCTCTTTTGTAAAGAAAATTCAATAGTGTCTTTCCTGCATGTCCTGTCAGCGTGCAGTATCATTCCATCCAATTCTAGTACTCACCAAACAATTTAAAGCATAGTTCATCGCGACCCTCATGCACATCCGTACTCACTGCCAGGCTCTACCTTCACCACCATCATGATGTCAGACTGTACCCTTTTTTACGAGCATCGGAGTGTTTGAAACTCGTATATTCTATTCTCTTTTTCGGACTTCAAGGTATACCTGTTCCTCGACATCACTCCCCCGGCATTTATCAAGGACTATCCTACTTACCTCCCTAATAAAGATCTTTCTTGACGCTTTTGCCTATGATTAGTTGTTGAGGATTATGGTTTCATGTCTTTCTAACTTCTCCAAGCTTTGATACCCACTCATACACATCGATACTCAAGCTACATTCTAACGGCCATTTCAGGCATGATTGGCATTCGTTGTAGTCATTTTCAAAGTCTTGGATCTTACCTTATCCTTTGCTTCGTCATTATGGATATAGTGGCGGCTATTCCTCAACGCCACTGGTAAACGAGGCTACCAGGGATTTCCCTGCCTTTCGAGTGAGAGGTCAGATTTAGACTCAATCCATATTATCTTCTGGATGTGTCGAAGATCACCCCCGACTCCCCAATTTATAATCCTTCTATCACTTTTGTTACTGTGCAGTAGTACTATGCTCATTCCCCGACAGCATGACACCCAGAGCGTATATTAGCAATTAGCGTTGCAAGAAAGGTCAAGTTGACCTTGATGCGGTGTAGATAATGTTAAATCTCTAATATCGGTTGTCGGGGATCGTTCTTATTGTAACCAACACCATTACTTTACATATTCTCTTCGTCCGGAGCCTGGGTCTGATGCAGTATATGCCAAGTTTCCTTTGGAATTAATGAAGGAGGTGGATTTGACCATGTATATAGACTTATTGCGGTTCATCGAGGATCACAGTTCATGCCATACTTATATATGTTTATTATTTTTTAATGTTAATCTTATCTGTTCCCTGATTACTACTTCTTCGGTTTCAATGAATTATCGCACCTTTGAAGTAAATGCTAGATTTGACCTTCAATGCAGCGCGGGAACAGCAAAGTCAGGGATCATGCCTTCTCATGCGCATCGTTATTTAAATCTCTCTGTATAATTTATTGTCTCCTAATATGTCGCAGAATCATTTATATTTCGGTCCGTCATGTTCATTCCCCGACAATCAGCTGTACTTACATATGATCAAGGATTTAAATAATGCATCTTTTGAATGAAGGTCGGATTTGAACTTGATTTTCGTGTGCATCGGCTGTGTGTCGGGTATCGTTCTCCCATACTAATGTTCTTCCATTTTATTACTGGCATTGTTATTAATTTTTACGGTTTCTCCTCGACCACCAATGCAACTCACCGTCAAGGGTTTTTTTCCTTTACGAAGGTGTTGATTTGAGCTGGACCACCGACAGTTGATTTGAGCGTGTGGAGGATCATGTCCTCATATTTACATTTATTATCCGGACTTTAAATACCGATTATTCGCCCTCACCGAACTGAGAACTTGATGAATGATGTCATCGCTGTACATGGCAGCTCATTCCTACGGGTTACGCAGACCCACTCCGCGTCTGGTTTCGGCCATCGATGCATCAATATGTCAATGCCAGCGCGTCTTTGACTCGACTATACAACCTCTAGCTCCGCACAAGTACCCGCGTTACTGTAACATCAAACTATTCGTGGGTCTTGTTGCATTAGTTCCCATGGAAAGCCTTCAGGTTCCGCTGGCCATTCGAATTAAAGGCTCTCACGGCTCTTTCTTCCTCATCTACTATGTCCCTTTTTATCCTTCCCGTTGAACTCCTTGATAAACTCATAGGTACTATTGAAAACCCAAGCGATCTGTTTTCACTGGCATTGGTATCCAGATCCTTTAGAAAGCTCGTAATCGAAGACCACCTCGATTACCGACTCATTCAATGTTCATCGGCAGACACACCAGTGTGGAAATACCTTATAGACCATCCTCATCTCGCGATGCCAGTTGAAACCGTTCGAATAATCCCAGGATTAATGGAAGATGGAGACCTGGAGGATATTCTGCCAATGATCGATATCACTCCTCAACGGGTCAGCTCTCACAGCCGGATGCGGTTTGAAGATTTCGCTAATTTGGATCTAAAAATCTGAATCGGCAGTTTGATAGTTTCAAAGTGCTCTAAAATGTTAACCTAGAGACCCTTATCTGATTTTGAGCTCAGCTTGTGCTACGGCCGCCGCAAACCCAATGTTTTGTTAATATTTGAAATATTACACCAATATAGCCATGTTTGGGCCCCAAAATTGAGCAGAGACAAGGATTCAGCTTAGGGTTCCTAAGTTAATATTGTAGAGCACTTTCGAAACTATAAAACCGCCTATTGAGATTTCTCTCAAAAGAATACTGGAAAAGGCCGAGAAGTTTCCATTTTTAAGAAAACATTCTCCCTCTCTCAGACGTTTCGCAGAAGTTTTGTTATCCTCCTAGATTTGTACTTTTTTACATTTCTCTACAAGATGGTAGTACATGTTGAGGCCGTATTCCCAGCCGTTCTTGAGTTACAGCTCCGCAAGCCCATGTGCATTCTTTATGCTCACCGCTGTATAGTAAACAGTCATTAAGCACCTCACGCATTTCAGATTAGACAGAGAGAAGTCAACAGAACTCCAAAAGACATAGAACGTATCCTGAAACTTTGGTAGGCGAATGTCCTCTTTTAGAATACTAATCAATCAATATCAATTGACTCAGGTCACAGCAGCTTGAAAGTGCAGTTCGCCGCTGTGCTCTACTTCTGTATGCATATTGGCCTCATCTGAAAACGGTAGAATTTGGAGGGTTATTTGCTTCTGGACGTGCTCGAGTGGACATTGAATATGATCCCAGATCAACCCAGATCAACGATCGGAGACTTCCTGGCCAGGCATACTTCGCTGGAAGTGATTTCTTTGCCCTTGGGTTTCGCGGATCTTCAGTCTGGTGTCCATCTTTCTGGTTTATCAAACCTTAAGAACATTCCATGCACTGGATATGTCGTTCAAGAATTTAATGGGTGTGTTGCGTATAGAGACGATCACACGTCTCACTACTATCAGTGTGGGCATTGACGAGATGGATATCACATAGTTATGCTACCTCATGAGTATGAAGTATCTATAGAGCATGATTGTGCTACCTAATCTTTCACCACTGGTTGCAAGTCTTCCCAACCTAATAGGACTTCGATTAAACATATTGTTTCCCTATAGATATCCTGAGCCAAACGTAAGCATTAGGGTGTTTCACGCTTCGTTTTTATGAATTTTAATTTATATTTAATTCATATTTTTTGACTATCTTGCGAGAAAATGATGTTAGCAAAAACAGCTCAGAGCCTCTTTTTACATGATATTTTTCGGAGTGTTTTGCAACTCGTCTTTTTTTTTGAACAATATCCAAAAAATATCGCGAAAAATATTCCCAAAAAGTGAACCGTGAACCGCCCTATTGGCTTTCATAACTTCCCTTGATATTTTCTCACAGACAAAGTTCAGTTGCCACAAGTTTCTCTTGACGCAATTCTGGTCGAATTAGCGACGCTAACCTCCCTTAGATATTTTTGTCTCGATGGTTGAGGATTATTTCCTATCGAGGACCACAATTTCGCTACCAGTGTTATGGCTTTCGAAGAAAGAACGAATTTAGAATAGCTCCGGATATATGATTTTAAAACTGACACTTCTCCTCCCGTATGCACCTGGTTTTGGTGTAAGATTATTCGAGGAGGGGACAGGAAATGTGCGGGGTACAAAAGAATGAGGACCGAGGAAGGTGCTGAATATGACCAGATAGGAGTTGGTTTATTCGTGATCAACTGGCTATTATAGAAAGTATTCGGAAGATATTCCAATGAACAAGTAACTCCTAGTTTAAACCAATCCTATTAAAATGTGTTATCCTATATATTTATTTTGAATTCATTCACCATAAGAAAGAAATGTGAATGATCGGAATTTCCTGCTCTGCTTCTTACATATCCATGCTATCTACAGGTTGAATATGTGGCGCGGCAACATCGATTCCTGAAAATTATCAGAGACATATCTGTCATTCGAATGAGAGGCGAGAGAGGTGAAAAGTCAGACTTGATACTCTATTTCTACCCAATTGAGGATTGTGGCCTTATGTTGTTATCCAAACCTTCAATATGCAGTTTCGTACTCAAGCCAAGGCCCAACATTCTAATTCTTACGCCGCAGGAGATCAAGTTAACTGCCTTCGGTTATTCGAATTAAAGTGGTGTATTACATTGTTCTCCCATTTTTTCTATATTCTACATTCTATATTTATGGCTATTCCTCGACAACATTATCGGCATCCATGATTACGGTCTCGGATAATCACTCCGTACGGCGGCAAATCAGTGCAAATCAATTTGGCTGGGATAAAAAACACCCGGGACATGGCCGTATTACCCAAAATACCTGTCGCGATTGCACATTGCATGGCAAAATATCTGCATTATCTCACCTTCCCGCTAACTGACGAATCCGTTATTTTGCGTTCGGTGGAACAGTATGGGCGTCAACTGCAAGAGATATATAGTTTCCTAATTGGTGGCCGTGTTCGATTTTGGCGAGTAAGTGAGCTCATATCCAGCCTCTCACACAGTTTTTGAAATTACCTGTGATATAGCCGAGAGAATTTCAAGCTCGCGTTGACCCCGAAGTCACATTGAGCAAATCTGGTTATGAGATCTTTAACCTTTGGAGCAATAAATTTATCATGTGTTCTCCAGACCAACTCGTTTCTACATTGCCGTGCGCCGAGATGGAATATCTTCAGTTATCTCTGTAGCTCAAGATGAGTATTTTACTTATGCATTTTTTAATTCTGTTACTGAATACATGCGTTAGAGCGAGTGATCGGTATGCCGATGCATAAACCAATCTGACCACCTCAGTCATCTCGCTTAGATCCCGGCCCTAATCGGCTCCTATCGATAGTTGTTCTTAAGAAAATACTCGGTCCCAAGTCACTTGAAACATCTGCAGAGGACGCGGATGTAATTTACTTTCCAGACTCTCTCCGGAGCATGAAGCTGCAATCCTCGATTGGTTATGAGGATACATCCTGCAACTATCAAAGAGATTTTCCCGCCGTGTGGGATGAGATTCAGCTATCCGAATCCACTAACTTGAATGACATACGTTCGCGTTCCGAGTCGGACGGAGTAGTCATAGAAGGGATTAACGGTCTGTAACTCCGTGTCGTTCTGATCCATTCTCATTATTCGCCAGATGCGGTATCCTTATTCTTTTATATTCTCCTCTATCTCCTTTCAAATAGAGATTCACTAGTTCTCCTCACCGGGGAACCATCTTACTTTTTCTGTGTGAACGGCATTGTGAAAACAAAACTGACTGGCTCAGCTCCCTTCCCATTACCCTATGGGACCTGGGATCTCACTTTCTCAACTGATACCGATGTGAACCGTGATTGTTTGTTTCCGACAAAGGTAGTGCAGAGCATCCCAGGACGCATGGTTCTCTGGCTTATCCATATTGTCATCTATTATCACGATGTGTCGAAGAGAGAAGTTCGAATTCAAGGCCGGCTCAATCTTTTCATGCTCAAGGCAATCTACAACCCGGTACATGGATTTTATTTCCGAGGGATCCTTCTGATACTTAGTGATCACTTCAATGTGTCGGGAATGTGGCAATTATTAGCATGCATTGGGAAGCCTTACCGCCATCGTATGATAAGTTATGAGATAGTTTTTTTTCGACGGGGGTGTTGCCTATATTAAATGGGTGAAACATGTAATATATAATCTCTCCATTTAGGAATATATCTATCTATATCTATACTGGAATCGACACCTCGAGGCAGATTAAGTAGTTGAGCCAGAGACTCGAGGCAGGGATAGTGGTCATCTTGTCCTATATAGGTAGAAAGCGAAGATGAGACACTATAGAAGTCTGTTAATATTTAATTCAACTAATACTTAACATGATACTTATCCTTTATTTTATTTTATCTCGATTTATACTTCGATGGCCCACCAGAGGTCAGCCCAGAATCTATAGGATATGTGTCTAATATTTAGGCTTTCCTGTAGAGATAGTGTCTGGCAACCGACCAAATCGCGATGCACTTTCCTAGACGTGAAATCTATAGGGATAGTTATATACATCCGAACTAGACATACTGCCTATAACAATAGTATAATACCGTAGACATTTGATGGTATATATATATCCATTACCCGTACAAACAAACGGAGCGTACTGAAGACCTACGATCCGTAGAACGGTGGGTGGGCCTTCTACAGTGGGCTCACCATCTGTAGAATTGGCCCACGGAAACCCCATGGTCAACCTATGTCCTGTAGCCTGTAGGACGCATGGTCTCACCGAATCCGCACGACCTATCGTCTATAGAACGGTATAGATAGTATTAGAATGTACAAACCACCACACCGGCAATCTGTAGGGCCGACATACCGTCACGATATTAAAATGGACCAGTGGTCTGTAAGAACGGTCAGATATTTAAATACTCATGGCGAACAGCCATACCATCTATAGAGGTGGGTATTATTAAGCGATGCCACCTTACGTACCAGCAATCTGTAAGAACGATGAAGTGAAATCACATCCTGGACCTACCATCTACAGGATGGTCTAATACTGCATAGGTAGTATTAGATAGTATTGGAATGGTCAGGTAAATATTCATGACCAGCGTACCATCCATAGAAAGGCATTGGGGACGCAACCAGACGTAACTAGCCGCTGGGTACGCAACCAGGCGTTGGGTATGCAACCGTACACACCTGCAATCTGCAGGAAAGGTGCAAACCTGTGGTGTCTAGGGTTTTGCCCTTCCCACGGTCCTCGATCAGTTTTCGGATCCAAAATGGTGGGGAGTTGGTTCTCTGGTTCTCTGCTCTGCCCTGTTGTCGGCGCGGATACCTAGAGATGACCAGTTTGCCACAGCTCGTGCTAACATTCTCATCAAGCGTCTTTGTCCAGACTCCAAAGCACTTATAGTTTGTGCCATCTGGGAAAGACGTCATACCGAACCTGGCATGTATCAATTTAGTAATCCCATGATGGCAGCTGGGCTGCATCAAAGCACCGGCGAATCTGTCAATGAAAGGGGCATAACATTCCTATCCACCCAGATGCTCTATCAATTAAGGAACCAGGTTGATTATACCTTTGGAGAATCTACAAGGGTCTGAATCATTGAATTCCTATTTGGTTGATATGCGTTCTACAGTCTCATCTACCAAAGTTACGATCCTAGGTCTAATCCAAGGGTGAAGGTTCGCCGATGACACCGTACCATAATCACCACCACTGAGCCCACTATGTTCCTGTGTAACGAAGCCACTTCCAGAGGGTTTTCTAAATCAAGGGAATAGGTGAGAGCGTATCATAACGGATAGGCCCCACATAGGGCCTCCGAATGACTCACGTTCAGTTGTGTGGAATTCCCGATGCTGTTCCGACTTGTTAACCCTTTCTACTGTGAATTATATATGTACAACCAAGGGGATAGAAAGCCGATACTTCCGTATGTCTTTAACCTCGCCGAGCCTTTCCCCTCCGAAACCCTAAGCTCCAAACCTATGTTGTTCCTAGCAACCCACCGCATTCACGAAGCAGTTCTTGTCCGTACCGTGGTGGATCAGGGATTTTCAGGCAAAAAGGCGACTATAACCATTCAGATCTATCAGTGCGGATGTAATTACCGCACAGGAGATTTCCGAAAACGAAGTGAAACACTGCGGGGCTTACTGTGCCATATCTCCAATCCGTTTAAATCTCACCGAGGTGGTTAACTCTACAAACACTATTCACCACCAAGACAGCTGTCAATATATGGCATCTCGCATTTTAATCCATTTTGGCCCTATCCAGTAATTTCTGCCCAAATACTATTCAGACCTAAGGCAATACTCTTGTACCGCGGCCAAACACAGGAGATCATCAATCATTGGGACGAGGATCGGGTTGAACCAGCCGATGTAGGATTTCGGCGAGTCATGGGGCGTAGGTCATTCACACAACGTCCCCAAAAGTCTCACCGCTTATAACTGCACACTACAAATATCATATCTATATTCTATTTATTGTAAAAAAATGTTAATCACTATGATCAACTGTTAGTCCTAACGTCCCTGTAGGGAAAGAGGGCCTAGGTCTCCAATTCCCTGTTGTCAGACCTAGTATCCAGTTTTCATGAGGAGGAGCACTCATGAATCCTCCTTTTTCCATTGCGTCTACTATAATTGGACCGGAAACGCCTAGCCAAAGGAACACCCATAGATACCCTACTCCCTTCCAATTCACTCTACTCCCCACGTTTCCTCCATCATCCGTTTTCTTTTCGTTTCCTATACCATAGGCTTTTCCTAAAGAGATAACTTGTCTTTCCCTATTATTGCGAGCGCCTGAAT
Organism: Sphaerobolus stellatus SS14; assembly: GCA_000827215.1. Classification (NCBI taxonomy): domain Eukaryota; kingdom Fungi; phylum Basidiomycota; class Agaricomycetes; order Geastrales; family Sphaerobolaceae; genus Sphaerobolus; species Sphaerobolus stellatus. The sequence continues at coordinate 1,228,682 of KN837083.1, forward strand.
TGAGAAAAATCGAAGGCTGCCTGATCCCCAATATCCAAATGCGGCGTATTCGCCCACTTGATGGACTAAACCAGAAATGAAGAAGGCAACGCAAACACACTTGCACGAGATATGCGGCTTTGCTTCTGTGGGGAGGCCCAAGCAATTTATGGGAAATAAATTTTCCATGGGCTTCCAATGGCTAAGCATGCGCGACGGTTACTGGTGTCCCGAATGAAACAAATGATGACAATAAGCACTTACTAGTCGGAGAAGCTGATGCCATGTTAAACTGGGGCTATTTCAGAATCCTAGAAGCGAGCGATAAAAGGTAGCATTACTTACCCCCAAAATCGCCCTACGGTATATGCATCCCTGAGGCTCCCAAAAAGAGGCAGCCACTCATTAGAACTGAATAGGCCTGTCGCTAACGCCGCCATAGTACCAGCATACCAAAGGAGGTTCAAAGCCGCGTATCCATTTATTCCTGTCGCATATATGTATACCTGCCGCCAAAGAAATATGTAGATCCCTGTGACAATACTTTTCTCGAGGATAGAAGGTCTCCAATAGATTGGAATGCGAGTCAACTGGTAAAGAAAGTGATACCAACAGAACCACTTGAATTGCTCCAGTATAAATGTGAACAGTCTAGTATGTTTCGACCGTGGAGGAAGCCGAGAGGTTGGTTCATGCGTCCATCCAACCCCCTAGGACTGATAAGATATTGAATAATCCATATGACCCTGCGATAAAGTGGTAGATCATCGAAAGCTTCCTTTTGGCCCTTCAGTTTGAACTCCTTTCTTGCGTCGCAGAGAAGCAGACTCTCTGAGGCCTGAAATACTGAGAAAGCGAGGCATCCTCCGCGCAAAACGTCCAATAGCAGATTCCCCGATTTAGCCCAACCAACAAGGAATACGACAACTGTACGGTGAAGAATGAAGAAAGGCCATCTCCAAACCAATCCTGCTTGATAGTGCTAGAAAAAGAATGGAGAACGACAGAGAGCTGGAGAGTACACTCCATACATTTAAATCGAGTTGATCGAGTATTAAGAACCACCATGCTACGATGCGATAGTCCTGTAATTGAAGGCACGAGGCAACCAAGGAATGGTGAGGTAATTGGGGACACCACGTAACCAGGAGATTGTCTTGACGCATGTTCCCGCCTTTGTTTTCAATTCCAATGTTGTTTGGGCTCAGAGTGATATAGCTACAGAGTACTAGAAAAACGGAGCAACAATGTACGATGTGAGCAATGGAAATGTTTCAAAAATGACAAGACTAACGTCAGCCAAACCAGAACTGTCTTGACCATTACTGTCACTGTTAAAATAAGAGTTGGAACTGGGAAGAAACACCCGATCGCAATTTATTTAATGAGGCATGAGACGACTATATCTTGAGCACACTGGGATGATCCCTGCCACATTTGTGCAATGGGAAGTTATTGCTTCATTAAGATCGACTTGAAGATCAAGAACTGCGGTTACTCTCGCGACTTTGTGTAGTATAATGGGAACATTGTTTCTAAATTGATCATCCCGGTCTTTAGGTGCGTTCAAGGACCCCCTGATATACCGAAGTAAGGCTTTTCCGTCGGAAGGAACTATTGGGATAGTCCATATACCCTTTGAAGTTGAGTAAACGCTGTTTATGATAAACGTCTATTGTAGTATCCACCGGGAGCAGTGAATTAAAGGCGAAAGGTAGATGCCCTGGCAGTTTGAATCGGCCCACTTTGGAACATATCTCAGTTGTGTCCTTTCGGAAATATATCAAAAGAAATTATGATGCTAATTTCTCTATGATGATGACCTCGACGCTCACGGAATACATACGCGTGAAGACTCAAAGAGTTGAAAGGGAAGCAACCTGCAGCGTCATCGAGCGGCCCGATTTGCCGAAGCACAGTGTTTATGGGTGTTTGTCTTCGCGCTTAAGGACGGAGTTCTACCCATCAAGCCTTCAAGAGATGTTATCAACTGATAGTTTTCTTTGTTAATTAAATTTGCTGCTGTTCGCTCATTCAAGTGTTACTCTCATATTTTTGACACTGTGTCACTTACTCTTGTCATGATTCTGATGCAACACTAGTGCTATGTCACAGAAGTTAGCGCTGATCGGAACTGTAAAGTGTGTACTTCTTTTCTCTCACAAATCCGTATGTGTACATTGCATGATATTTGATCTGATTATTTGATACCTGTCTAATATCAGGTATCTGGGACATTTCCCTCAAACAATGTTGATTTTATTCAAACTCGGCTCATATTGTTGCTTCATACTAGATTCCTCTCTCTATCACTGATCATATGCCTTTTGGACATTATTACTCTCTCCCTGGCAAGCAACTCGGCTGAAGTTACCGAATCGGATCTCGGTCTTAGTATACGCCTCCATTTGTGCCAACATATTCATCGATATGGACCCTGTTGTACCTAGGTTACGGGCCAGGTGTGTGTCCTCCTTAAAAGTCCATCGGAGACTCGGTCCCCGTCGAAACTACTGAATACCGAAGTTTCGTTTACCTCTCACCTCCCACAAGATTTACATATTGAAGTAGATCACTTGAAGGATGTAACAAAGAATGCCTCTTCAAAATACAGTGAGTGCTCTTTGGTTCTCTAAGAAGCGGATATAATATACTGAGCGGATGTTCCCAGGATGCCTACAGTGTAATGAGTGGTGATTCAATATCAGGCACTCATGTTTTCCAGTCATCAGCTAATGTTCTAAATTTTTACAGATCCAGCTCTTGTGAATGTCTATCTAAGGCTGAACCTTTACACTTCTGAAGAAGAAAAGTTCTGAGTCTCCATATTCATCACATGAGAGAAACTTGCACTTTTTGACATGCTGAAAAGTTGAACTAAAATGAGAATTTAGACTCAGCAGTTCTAGATGTGAATCTAAAATAGAATAATTTCATGTGCAAAAATTAGAATTGAAAATTGAACTTTACTGTGAAGGAAAATTAGGTCTAAATTCAGAATTTATCTTGAACAAAATGAGGAATGAAATTCCAAAATTCTCCCCGGTGAAATTTAGTGCTAAAAATAGATTTTCTGTCTCACTAAATTTGGAGTTGATATTGAAATCTACTTTTAACACCAAATTATTCTATTTTAGATTCGCATTTAGAACTGCTGAGTCCAAACTCCCATTTCAGTTCAACTTTTCGGTGTGTCAAAAAGTGTGAGCATCTCCTGTGTCATGACCCTACCGTTCAAATGCACCAACTGAGGTGAACCCTTCAATAGTTACATCTGATAGAAAAGTAAGCAACATTGGCAAAGTTTAAATAATACCTATATTACCCTTGAGGAGGGACATGGAATCCATTGTGTACCCGGAGTTCATACCGCAGCTTTCACGGAGCCTATTGACAATATCCGACTACAAGGTCAGCACTCAATTTCAGCATGTATTGCGCCAAATTGCAAAGAAGAAGTCCGCTTAGTTCTCTCTAGCCAGGTATGATCAAACCACTCCTGTACCTCAATTGCTTCATCTCAATCTAGGGTCTATTCCGACATCCCTGCAACTTTCCCCCCACATGAGCCTTGAACGTTTATACTGAGGTCCATGAATGGTGTTATCAGTCGTGCTATCTATATTGCAACCAAATTTTGTACAGATACCTTCTAGTTCGCCCGTCAGAAGGCCAAACTACTCTGCATTTGAACCGCCTCGAGGTAGTTTGTTACCGCATCATTTGCCACCGCACCAGCTCCCAAAGCATGGTTCTGCCAAGTACATTTTGGAGAAGCCGGCACTGTCCCTAACTCCGAATCGTGGAGTTTGTCTCTCAAAGTACAGAGGATAAAATCTAGGTATGTACCGCAAACGAGCTGTCTTCGAGTAGTTTTTCTTTCTGCTTTCTAGCAGAAAAATGCGACCTCCCTCGGAGAAGCATAGATCTCTTCGCAAATTGTTTACGTCATAATCCATCCAAATTTTACCTTAGAGGCTCGAGTCTCGATAGGGTATTACAGCATGGACGAATCATAAACGGCGATGTCATCGGTGGATGTTTGCCACATGTGATTGTATTATTAGTAGGCACAAAGGAAAAATTGAACCCTCTCCTATTTGATAGAAACATTCAAGAAGCATCGGGATGTGAAGGGTGAGCCGGCTAAAAGATCATTTTTGGTACAAAGTGCGAGTTTTCATGGAATCAGAAGATAGTAATACAGACGTTCTATCAGTATAAATCAGAATCTCCCCGACCGTACACTTCATTACACTTGTCTCTCTTCGCTCTGACAATGTCTACTCGTCTTCCTCTTCTCTTGTCCGCTGACACGGGTCTTGGTCCTCTGCATGCCATCCGATCCTACACGTTGGGGTACCCTCTTTTCTCTAGCGAGTGTCTGTGTTACCACTGTTGGGTCGTGTCAAGGCCCACAGCAGCTCATCATCAATGCTCTTAAGAGACGGGGGTGGAGGAATGGTATTGCGAGGAACCTATTTCTCAACTTCAAGGAGACCCGTTGTATGCAGACTTGGGAGAGGAAAGCTTGTGTTCAAAGGGGAAGGTGATACTGAAGTTGTTCTTGGAGACGTGGATTGGCTCCGGGAAGACACAATGTGGTATGCGTCTGTATAGCGAGTTACAACAAAGACGTGATTAGATAGACGATGAACGAGAGCTAATATCTCACTTTGAAGACTCCGCGATTGTGTAAGCGGTGGCTCTGTCCAATCTGCGGTGTAAGTGTCCGTCTCACTACTAAGCTCCAGCTGTTCTGAGGTAAGATCGGTCTGACGTCTCCCAGCAGGCCTTAACTGGTCGACCCCACTGGTTAAGGGCATTATGTCCGGCGGCCCCGTAATGGTTAAACCCCACCCCGATCCCTGGATGGTGTTGTCAAATACTCAATTAAGGTGGAATGGATTTCATCCATACCTGATCTCCGCCTTTCGTATAGTCCTTCCCAGGTCTTTCGATCCTCACGAAGGAAGCATCCCTAGACTGCGCATGTCGAACACTATTCTGAAGATGAACAGATTATATAAGGAATAGCTCAGGCTTTCGGCGCCACAGAAGTTCTTACCACCCATCCTCCTGAGTTCGGGTCATCTTTTGCATACGAGGGAAAACGTATCCGAAGTGCCTTATTTAGCTCTTTCAGTGTCAACGTTTTCTCCGGCGATCCGTATATAGCGCACATTAGGACAGTACGGTGCGAATGTGGTGGACGACCTTCGTTGACACCCGGGACTCCATCTTGCAGATCACAAAGGTTTCCACCTTCTCCAGGTGCGGGACCATTGGCTATTGGAAAGAAGATTCAAAATGACAACGTCGAGGATCATAGGAACACGGGACGCACGGTGATCCCTCTCCCATTCACCAAACTGAGCTTGGTGATGTGGCGACGGATAGAAATCTCTCAGACGAAACCGAAGCTTTCGCGGTGGCTGGTTTTACGATTCAAGAACACGGCTTGAAGATGGAAGAGGTCGAATGGGTCTTGGTACAGGTACGGAGCCCCACGGGCGCCAGGTTAAGAAATTTGAGAATTGAGTTTTGATTATTCACTTTTCACTAATGGGCAACGGGTTTTCGGTCGCATTTTTGGAAGAATTGCCTCAGTCCTCTTCTCCGACTGTTCTAGCACCAACCTTCCTCTTGGTAAAACTGAATGTATCTTTTTTTTGTATAGAAGTAACAGGACTGTTCGAATATTGGGGAGAGTACGGGGAAACCGAAAGCAATCACAGGTATATTCTGATTGGCTAATAGCCGAAATATATCAATGACACACGTGTCCGAAGGAGTCCAGATATTTTTAGTACGTCGAACGCGGTACTTTTGGTATCAATCTATACGTTAGGCTCCTGCAGATTGAAAACCACTCCGGTGGTTAGAATAGTTTGGCATATTAAATATTAGAAGGACTTTCACAATGCTAATTTTCCACAACTATACCGTATTTTTGCTCCTGCATATATGTTGCCAAATTTTTGTTTGCCTAAGCCGCAGCTTAATACCATCATTAAATCAAGTTTTTAAGAATTTCAGTGTAGCTCATACTTTTAAATAATTCATCATACCTCGTTGCCCCGCAAGTGTATGTCTGTGTAGCTATTCCTATCCCCGCCGTCTCTAACTTCTACAGAAATATGATCCAGTAAATACAGGAATGTAATATAATCTATGCATGAATTTTATTGATGAAATAATATTACAAGTCTGCATAGAGACTTATATGATCCTATGTGCATAGAAAAGAAACCGGATAATCACTAAGTGAAGGCCTGGGCAGTAGGCATACGGAGCCCGACGAGCGCCAGCTTAAAACATTGGGTATTGAGTTTTGATCATTGGGTTTTCGGTAATAGGCGATGGGTAATGGGTATTGGGTAATAAGCTTTTCATGAGTCCTTTCTCTGATATTGGTACAGATATCCATGTGTCTGGCTCTATAATGGAAATGTAATGAGTGTAACTAATTTTCTTATCAAAATGACAGGATTTTCGACCATTGCATAAACCGTTGATAGAAGGAGAATGAGCTAAAAATAACGTGCCTAGACTTTCATCCCGGCTAATGTGACCGACAGCACTATCACTTTATCAAACTTTCATAATGCAAATTGATCTTTCCCAAAGCATTTATGTGCCAGAGATCCTGCAGTAGACGTTAGCTGGTTCCTTAACAAGTCCTAAGTGAGTTGTTGGGAAAGGGGGGTGCATATATGCACCTTGAGATTAACAAGCAAAATGAACTCCACTATAGTCTTCATCTTCGAGAACATGTACATCTTTGATACCAGGGAATCGCACGGTTGGCTGCTCACTATACGGATCTTGCAAGTACTACCAGAGATTTTTATTTATTTATTTATTTTGGCCGAATATATTCCATACTAAGGTCTAGTTACATAAAATATGCAAAATTATGCTGGGAAGAAAATTGGGTCCCAAACCTCATAACCACAACTGTGCAATCAATACAGGATATCTTCTCAGTTTTCTCATTCATTTCACTCTTAGATATTGCATCTAGGGGTTCCAACACTCACTCTAGTAAGTAGACAGTCCGGGGAGGTGTAATTGAGGTTGAGTGTTTTGGGTAACTTTAACATGCTCCTCTTACCCTCCTGATACCTATAACAAGGATGGGGAGGTTTGTGAATCATAAATAGGAGGTATTAGAGAAAAGTGAATCACTAAAGTTGAGAATATATCCTGTATTGATTGCACGATTGTGGTTATAAGGTTTGGGACTCAATTTTCTTCCTGTTAATACAGAATCTCGAGGCAATCCGAGCTGTAGTTGAGGAGATATCGCGGTCGCGAATCCGTAGAGCTTTGCTTCGTTATGAAGCGCGCGCCTTACATAATCGAAAGGCCTGTTATGGTCAGCACGGTTTGGACTATTCCGGGCTCCCTGAAATACAATGGACGAACGGAAGAAATAAGAATAAATAAGAAGATAATGAAGTCTAGGATAGATAAATGAAATCGATTAACGGTCCTTGGGTGGGTATCTTTTCATTTTATAACAAGCCAGGCTCGGGAGATATGGATAATACCCTTGAAACGAAATAACTAGTGACCAAAACATTATTTCATGCGGACTCGAAGCTCTCACATAGTATTCACTAAAATTGGTCAATGAACTTAATGTTTATATGCTTGCTCAAGTTTAGTATAATAAGAAATGGTTCACAGTACGGTGGCGAGCCCTAGTGAAGCGCTCCCATCGAGCATTGGGAAATACGCCCACAAAACACCATCAGGATATCAAAATGACACAGAAAGACACCGGACGTCAGGCCATTGACAGAATATTTGTTTAACCAGTCATAAAATAAGAAATAACAATATAAAAGTTACTCCGGTAAAAGGATTTTTCTTTAGAGGAATGGCGGCGGGAAACCCAACGGATACAGGATACTTAAGTATCCTACAAGCAGACGCCGAAAGTTAAGTTAATTTACAAGGCGTGCGAAAGGTGACAAGGTCGGCAAAGTCATAAGGAGTATGTGTGGGAAACCTGAATACAAAATGTCACATGAGCCAAAGCCACTCTTTGTATAGACGGTTCCTAGTCTTACCTCCTTTTTAGAGGAACCGTAACACTGCACCTTTTACTAAAGGATATGCATATTACCAAGCAATGTTGCAGGTATTCTCAACAGCATGTCCACGGTATTTTGAAGTCTTAATGCCACCTATCGCTCCACCTGGTGATCCCTGCCCTGGCAACTGTACATTAATCAATTTGACTCCCAAACCCCCCTCAAATCCACAATTAATCTTGTCCCCACTCTCAACGAAGTCCCACTGCTCCTCAAGGATACTGGGTGGCATATCTTCCTTGGCGACATAATCCCCTACACGAGCAAGGTCAACAATTACATGTCCTGAATTGCACTGCCCCTGATGAATGCTCCTGATGGTTGGGAGACGTGCCTCAAACACTGGATTCTTCAATATATGAAATCTATTCGTGTCGAAGTTCAGGATTCACCCATTGTTGTTTGAGGAGCCATTATGGAGTCTCCTATGACAACATCCACTAAACACTACATCCTTTTGGACGATGATGACAGCTTGGACAAGTATGCTCGTATACTCTACCATTTCCTTCTTGCTCTAGTGCATCTATTGGGATGTTTATGTGTATCTACGAGTTTCTGTGCGATTTCACCTTGAACTTTCTATTTCATATGTGCAGCTCTTTTCTATCATCTTCATCATGTCGAGAGTCAAGCAGCATAGGAAATAGGAGGATGTTTTAATTTACCGGTTGCCACTCAGGGACAAAGGACAACAGTGCTCAAGT
>KN837083.1:1287729-1304162 GCA_000827215.1 Sphaerobolus stellatus SS14
TGAGCATTTGAAGTAATTAAAGAATGAGCTCTGTATGACGCAGGGGTTGCTAAAAATATTACCTACCAATCACAGCAATCCCTGAGAAATTAGCAGAAGCAAGCAACGTAGGCGGATTCCTTGGATCTCCAACGAGCTGCGTATAATACCAAGAAACAATGGGTGACGAAACCAAATAAGTTCTGTGTGGCACACGTTGGTAAACGGAGGAATCTCGATATTTATGGAACTCACCCAGCAGGGAAATATACTAGTGCGGGAGTTACTGTGGAAGAGTCGCAATTACCGTTACCACAGCGGTTGCCATTCGAAATGGCCGCATTAATGGCGGCTGTATCATCGGTGACACCATCGCCTTTGGCCCCAAACGTCTTGACATTACGCCGAACTGCATAGGAGCCGGGGCTGGGATTGAATGCAGCAATGCCTCTATATTAAATACATATATTAGAGGGAAAAGGACATGGTATGAACAAACCCACACCTACTGGGTTGGAAGAGTCTCTAACCAGTATGCGCTGGAGGGAGAGTTATTTCCTGATCCTAGAGCTCCAGAGCAGCTACTCCCAAGTGCATTGGCAGAGGAGGTGAACGTTAAAAGGACGAAAAACAAGCTCGTCAGAATGGAGAACATTGCAAAGGCTGAAAACTCTTCTGTCTAGTCCAGCAGATGTTTATGTACAGGAGGAGAGGAGAGAGAGTACTGGTCTACTCTCGAACAAGCAGGCTTGCTTTTATATTGATAAATTTTCCCTATAAAGAGTGCCATCATCCATCTCTAAGTGAGAATACGCAATACGGAACTGAGTTTTGTGGCGCGCTACACGGAGAATAGCCAGATAGGGTGTCCCGTGCTTAACAGAAGGAGATTCGTCACTGTAAAAAATAATCCACGGAACCAAAAATGGAGGACAGGCGATCAGCTGTTTCCAATATAACCAAGGACACGTTGACCATGTTACCGCTACGACATTTATGCAGCAGGTGGACAAAGTAGCTGTTGCATAAGGCTATAGGCCTGGCCATGATCCAGATCCAGGTTAGACTGTGAAAAGGAGGAACAGAGCCTTCACGGTGCATTATCACGTGTAACGTTAGTTATTTAAAGTCTGTAGCTGATTCACGAAGTGAGCAAGCCCAAGAGTGCGTAGGATCATAGGAAGCCACCGCCGTCGGGAATCGGAAGCCGCTTCCGCTAAGCTTTTAAGAACCTATTGTAGCAACTTAAGCTTCCGGTACCGTCTCCTCCGAAGATGTTCAAGGCTTCCCATGATATTCGACTCATGTGCAGTGGTGGATGTACCGTGGAAATAGCCTGGGAAAAAGATGAAGTGAGCGGAGTTTCTAACTTCAATCGGTGCCCTCTGAAAGGTCGTTGTCGTCCTTTTCCTTCCTAGCACATGTGCAATTTCCATTCGGGCATGCATTCAGTGGATTCCGTTTAAGAACAGTATATATATGCATTACACGTGTCTAGGACCAATTAAACCTCTGGACGCTCAACATCACATGATGATTTTATTCTCAATGGGAGACTACAAATCAAGTAAGCAAACTCAAACAGTAATGTATAACCATAAACGGATGTCCCATTTTTAATACTAGATATTTAAATTGCTGCATCACGAGGTGGACGATGGAATGGAGTTGGCAGAATGCTTCGCTGGCACTCAGACTTTCACTGGCGTCTGGTGCTCAGCATCCAGTCTATTAATTCGTCTGGTTCAGTTCCTTGCTTGTTCATCAAAGCTTACCTCTGCATACTGGGAATCTTCAAGAAGTTATGCAATTCAGGTACCTCAGGCTTTTTGCTGCAGATCGATTCGCGTCTAATGCCCGCCACACAAGGAACATTGGGGCCTCTCGTGATCTCGGCACCGAAAGCCTGGTTACATCAGGAAAGTTGATACGGGCGGTTAAATGTCTTCCTAGCTCATCGATTTGTTATCTAGTACTATCTAGCCTAGCACCGCTATGGGTCGCTAAAGATCGCTTAATTCTCCTTGACTTATGCCTACCTTCAAAATCTCACGCAAAGCTGGAAGTGAAGGTTCCAACAAGTCACGTGCATTTCCGACTACCTTCGTCCTTTGAAGTTGAACCATCATCACCATCTACTTCACTGACATCTTCTTCATCTTGAACTGCAGCATGTGCTACACTCTTAGGGCTTCTGTCTCACTCTGATAGGGTTGAATAATTATGCTACACTCTGGAGCTCTTGGACTTAACCAAAAGCTTCGCAGCGGCCCAACTCTCGCATTTTACCATTTGTTCATTTTCATAGCGCTAGTAACTACTTTTTGTATTCTTGTTATATTAGTATCAGTATATGTAGCTATGTATTAATATAATATTTTTCTTCTAGTAATCTCTGAATAAATGCGGAATGATTGCCACTAGAGAGAGCTAGTTTGGTAGAGGCGCACTGATAGCTTAGCATTGAGCTAGATAGCACTAGGTAGTACCGAGCGGGAATTCAACTATGTCGGCAAGGCTCTCGCTAAGTGTGCTAGGGCAACTAGGCAACGGCGGATTCGCTAAACACGCTAGGGAGGTATCTAGACCACCTAGCGCTACCTAGACTTTGCCAGATTTCGTGATGTTCTGGGTCGGACGGATACGTAAGCTTGCGCTGAAGCTTGCACTTAATACAGGGAAGCTTGAGTAGATAGAGCAGTTCCAAAAAAATATCATAATGGATGGTTGACACCCGTTTTCGTGGCGGGTTTTTACTGGTTAACACCGGCAGTTTGACAGTATCCTGGCGAATGGACCTACCAGACGGAAAGTTGTGGTGGATTTAGCTGCATCGCCAGATCCGAACCGTATATGGGCTCGCAATTCAAAACTAAGATAGTGGACATTAAAATCCAACAACCTCTAGGTGTCCAAACCGACCCCATCCTCGTACCTCAAACAGCAATCACAACACACCTAAAATACCAAATTTGAAATATGTAACTACAGTTCCTTTCTAGATAGATTAAGCCTTCATTCTGCAGTCTTACTTTAACATTTTTGGGACCCAACCAGGAGCCATTTTGAATATATATATGATTACTCCATGATGTTGATTTTCGCTTTTCCGGCGGAGTGGGAACTTTTTCATATCTCAAGTTGCCAAAAATGAGCGGCTGACTAATCGGTTTTTGGGCGCCTAAACGGCCTAAAGAAGCGGAGAATGAATGATATTCTTGTTCTGGGTTGAAATCTCCACAAAAGCTACAGGAATCCATTAGTTTCAACTATATTAACATTCATTGAACTAATAGAGCAGCTTTTCAGGAATTTGGGTAAGTAATCTGGGTTTCGAAAAAATGATCGCATAAGCGCCTATTACCCCTAGATCTAGGTGCTGCTTCGCCATCGGCACCACGTATGGTTGGTAATGGGCGTAAGGCACAGGGATGGTATGATGCCAAGGAGGACCCGATGTATATAATAAGAACACGAGAATGTTAATATATACATGAAGGGAACGGTATTGTGAGGATACAGGGGAGTGGAAAAAGGTAGATGGGTCTATAGAATTCTTTTGTTGGTAAGGTGTCTTTTTGTGTGAGCTGGGGAAAAATCCCGAAGGGGTTTTTTGGCCAGAGATGCCGTCCAGGATCTGGGATGGGAGTGAGCAGAGATGCCCTGAACCCATAGGAGCATCGCGACGCGTGCTGCGAAGTGACTACACCCAGAGAATTAGGAGTGATGTACTCACTGTAAGAATGGATCACCATGGAGGGGGCATGGTCACCCGTGTGAATGGCTCTAGGATTGGGGCAGCTTGTATGTATGGGGCGAGGACCACCGCGTGCCTCCGGAGGTAAATGGTGAACGCATTGCTACTCCAACGTCCCATCATCTTGACCACCTCGAGGGGTAATCCACGTAGAAGGTACTCAAGGACAGAACCTATCCTGAGGCCGTGGTACTGCATTTTGGGTAGACCTGCTGCCGCGAGGGCAGTGTCGACCCGTTTGGTAAATGCCGAACGCGTAAGGGGGCGCAGCCCGTGAGGGTGGCGCCAAGCGAACAGGGGAGCATCAGGAGGGGGGTTGTTGATGCCGAAGTGTGCCACCAAGGCGGCATAGGGGTCAGAGGGTCCATGCTGGTGAGAGCAGTAGACGTCCTCTCCTGTGTGTGATGTCTTTGTGGTTGGGAGGGAGAAGACCATGACGGGGAAGTCGTTACGGTCACGTTGTTGTGACAGTCCACACCGCGATATGAAGTGATCGGGGCCCGTACTCTGGAGGTCGGGAGTGACAAACTCTCCGGTGCGTGCCATTGTCCAGAATGTTGTAACAAGGGCAGCCTTGACGGCAGAGTCGAAAGGGCTGGTAGGGTCTAGTTTGGATATGATGCCGTCCAGGGTAGAAGTGGTGAATGGCATCCGCTTCTCGCGCCTGGATGATGGTGGCACGAGGCGGGCTGCGCCGTCCAAAGCTGCCGAGAGCTCAGTCATGTGAACAATCCAAGTTGCGCCATGGAGCGTGTGCCAGGCCTTTACTGTGTAGAGGTAGTTGGCGAGTGAGGAGCCGGCATAGGAGCCGGCACACGATGTGAGGAAGGCGAGGAGGAGGCCGGTGTTAGTGGGGCAGCGTAGGCGCTCGGGCACTTGTCGCCGGTCACAGAACACTTGGAAGACAAGTAGTCCTGCGCCATAAGTCTCTCGCGTGCCTGGGGCCCAGGCCTGTTCCATGACGACAAGGGCGTGTGCAAGCTCCGTGTTATTCATGGCGAAGGTGGTGTCACCCTCAGAGTGTGGGAGCATAGATTTCCACTTGCACATCCGGTCTCTGGCGAGGCAGTGGGGGTGCCGGGGAGAAGGGACTAGTTCCAGACCTGCGGGGTAACGGCGTGGACGGCCTATGGCACTAGTAACATTGATGGTGGTATTGAACCTAGCTCTCCCCAGGTGAGGAGAAGAGCTCGTCGAGGATCTGGCGCTCCTCATGAGCGCGTGCAGCGTGGAAGTGTCTACTTGCGTCCTCCGCTGTAAGCCTGTCGGTGATGAACTTGGCGGCTGGTGCGGAGTACGCACCAGTGGACAAGAGGCGGTGCTCAACAGGGGAGATAGGTGTCTGACTGTCGATAAGGAAACGTGAGAGGTCCCGGCGGAGTTCGATTGGTGGGAGGAGGAGGTCAGTGGTGGGATAGATGCCTCGCGAAGGGCCATCGGCGGGGTTGTCGATGCTACGTACATAGGTGGAATGTATGGTTTCCGTCGCGCCCAGGGACTCAAGAGAGTCTTGTAGGTTGCGGAAGATGTCGTTAATGGCTGTGTTGCGGCTTCGCCCGTTCCACCAGCCCTCAACAACGCCTCGGTTGTTGCCATAGAGTAGGTAGTGCGGTCCAATACCCCTGTCACGGAGGACTGCAGTGACCAGTAGCTCAAAACCAATGGCCTCGGCTCAGCCGATGTCGTGTTTGCCATCAAGGGTCTGCCAGCCAGGGATGAGTCGCCATGCACGCCACCTGTCTCCAATGACAATACTGATCCCGATGCCTGAGCTGGCATCGGAGTAGGCTGCGAGGTCAATGAGTGTGACCGGGCGAGGGATGATACGGGGTAGCGACTCCTGCTGTAGGAGGGCACGCCACCACTGCAAGTCCTCTCTGAGGGAGGACGGGGGGTGGAGTTTTGCGAAAGGACGATGGCGCCCCATCGATAGGAGGATCTCCAATCCGGTGAGGCGGGATCAGGCTGTAGGTCGTACCTGGCAGACATGGAGTAGTTTGCCGTAAAGGGATTGGGTATCCTGTAAGTTGTGGCATGAACGAGTCTCCCAGGTGTCGATTGAGGCCAAATACTTAACTTTTTTGTTAGGGCACAGGTCCACTGTGAGGGTTGAGAGGTTCCAGATGAAACTGAGGAACTTGGGGTTGGAAGAGAACGGGCAGTCTTTGGATGCCTCCCAAGGGATGCCCAGCTCCGAGGAGAGCTCATCGATATCCGCCATGTTATATGTGTAGTCCGAGTCAGCGGGGGGGCGCGAGGAGTTCCCGGAGAGGTCGAGACAGGGGAACCTGCAGTTTTCGACGAATTGCTCAATGGAGCCATCCTCCAGGACGGCTCCGGCAAACCATAACCGGCCTCCAGACTTCTGTGGCCCCTTCTCTGCAATGCGCGATGCCCAGTCTGCCCTCTGTTTATTGTACACCTCGAGGAAGGCCTTGAGGAAGCGGAAGAAGACGTGGTCGTCGACCCACTTTGCCAGCGGACCCATGCCCTTAGCGCGGAACAAATCGGCTCCAGCATCGGCCAGGCGCCCATAGACACCCGCAGCTGGGCCGGCGCCGAAGCAGGAGTTAGGGTCAATGTAAAAGACGTCGTCATCAACTCTAACCACCACAGCCGGCCACTGGGATGGGTGGAGGGGGATAGTACGGTAGGCTTCAGCGACGTCACGCACTGCGGCTTGTGAGCCTGGGGGGAGGTGCACAATGATAAAGCATATGGCGTCGAATGTCCCCCATGTGCAAGGGAAATCCGAGGAATCAACCTGGGAGTTGATGGAGGGGCTGGGATAAGCGGCATTGGTCTTGTGAGGGAAGGATAAGTTCTGTAGGAGCCTGAACTTGGTGGGCTTCTGGGGCTTCAGCTCAATGGAGAAGGGGTAGGTCTGAAACGGGCCGATCTTGGCCTCCAGCGTAGAGCGAGAAAAAGGTCCGATGTATCTGCCCTTAGAGACTTCATGGGCAACACTCTGCTTGAATACATCGAAGCGCTCTTGTATGGTATTTTTGTTGGGGGGAACTTGTGTACGAGTGATTTTAGGGTAATAGAATATGAAGCCCTCGCGCAGCCCCCGTGGAATGGACGAATACTGGTCCATGAGGCCTGCCTTCTGCAAAGCCGCCTCCCATGCATCGGGCCAGTATGGTGTAGTAGCTCTAAGCTCGCTGAGCTCGGCTGCATGCATTCGCTCCGTGACCGGCCAGTGCGCATCCTCCACAGAGGTGCTGCTCGTCGTGGGACCTGCTCGAGCAGATGCCACGCTGCCAGTCGTGGCAGAGAGGTTGGCCTGCGAGGGTGAGGAGTCGCCGATCCACCCGCTTCGAGGTGACCGCATGTGCGCCGTTCCACGTCCTGGTCTCCTTGCATTCGACAATGGGGTGTCCGTGACGTCCGAGGCAGACGGCGCAGGCTGAGAGGACAATGGCGGAGCCTGCGCCGGCCTGAAAATCCTGTTTCTTCTCAGCACGTGGTGGGGGAACACGGGGGGCGAAGGAGTAGGGGTGTGGTGATATGGATTGTATGCGCTTGCCTAGAGTGGTGGAAGGGACGGAGGAGCCCTTGTAATGGTTGGCGGTGATGTTGAAATCTCGCTCAACCTACGAAGTGGAGGGGGTGGGTCTGCGTCTGCGAGAACAGGCAAGTGGGATGGGGGGTGCTGCATGTGCCAGCATTGAGAAATGCTGTGTGGTTCGCCGAGAAGCGAGGCCACGCTGAGAAGCGTGGAGCAGGAGACCGCTGGAAGCAGATGGCGCACTCTGAGAAGAGTACCTCTACCCTCCGCCGAGAAGCGGAGGGCGCTGGGCGGGGAACCACCGTAGCACCACCGAGAAGTGGGAGGGGAAGGAGAGGGGAGGGGCTTACCTTTGCACGGTGCTCAGCGTCAGCTTTGGTTCGGTGGTCGAAGAACGCCTGTTCCTTGAGGGTGGCTAAGGTAGGCTCGGATATGATGCCGAGATTCCACGCTCCTCTCTTGATGGTGATTGCGCGGTGCCAGTCGGTGCGCTGTTTTGCCTGGTAGTGTATGAGAGCTTGTACCTCGATGGGGTTGGGGGACGACCGGTAGGGGTGCAGGAATATGCCGTCAAAGAACTCGATGTGGTTCTTGACGCGGTCTTCAGGCCAATGATAATCTTGTATGGCCTCGATGAGGCGTGGGACGGCAATGGACAGGTCTTCCATTGTGAGGTCCTTGTCCTGGACAAGGGCGGGGTCCTTCTGCGAACTAGATGGCACCCAGGTCATGGTGTGGGAGTCGGGGTCTGTAGCGGGTACCAGAGCGTCAGGGTTCACGTGTGCGGTGGTGTTCTTGGCGTGTTCGAGGCCTTGGTTGGTGAAATGCCATAGTCCCAGGTGTTTAGCTTCGATGAGGCACCTAGTGGCGAAAGGAGAAGGGATGATAAGCAGTGTGGTAGGTGGGGGGCGGTCCGGGATGGGGATAAACTTGTCCCTGTGCCGCTTCCTCTCCTCCTTGTCCTTCTCCTGTTTTTCTAACAGTTCCTGGGCAGCAGTAGCGGCCTCTTCCTCATCCTTCTGTCTGAGGCGGTCGACGGTGCGGACGGCCTCTGCGTCGAGGTGTTGTTGCCAGAGTCTCCTGTCACGGTCGTTGTTGGCCTGCCAGAGTCTGCGCAGGATATTCACGGTGTCTTGTTGGGAGCATGATTCCGATGCGAATATATTTCTTGATTCTTCAAACTCTGGCGCGGAATAATCCGGGCAGGTGGCGATGTTGGGATCAGAAACCATGATGATGAAGCGGGTAGTGTATTATGCGATGGAGGGGTAGTGAAGGGTAGAGAGATGCAAATTTAAGAGCTGGGAGGCTCTTTTCGGCGGAGGTCTGCTGAGTGCTGTGGGTAGCAAGTGTAAAAGCCTGCGGCGTCGCACTTGCTTATTCAGCACTTAGGCCTCTTTAGGCGCTCGCCCTCGTACCTCAGGTTTGCGCCTATCACCAAATCGGCTTATATAATAAGGGTTAACCGGCAGTTAGAGGTTGTTGGATCTGGATGACCGCTATCTTATTGCAAAAAAAGAAATGTCAGATCTCGGCCAACGTGAACTGAGCATAATGGTCGCTACTTGCTGTGAGCAGGGACAACGTATTAATCATATATAGGGCTCGGCCCGCAGCCCGGACCGGTTCTGGGATCCATTGAAGCGTTCGGGACTGGAAGAGCTCTCCAATGTGAATTTCCTTTTCTTTTCGCATAGTCATATACTTAGAGAGTGGTTTGGCAACGTCGAAACTCTTGTGTGGTTCCGAGGTAGAAAACATGGTGTGGAGGAGTAGTGTTACAGAATTAACACAGCCTGCCGTAGAATTATTAAATCGGATTTTCGAGGATTTTCGCATCTTTGCTACAGCACTTAGCATTAATTAATGAAGTACTATAAGTACAAATAACCTTTTACAATGACAATCTAGACTATACATACGCACACACACATAACTTAACGCGTTTTCTTGGTCTTCGATCGACGCGGTAGACCAGCCTCGACGACATCATCGTCTCTGTCTCTCCCGTCATTTTCTGGCTCGACGCACTTGCGTTTTCCTTTCCGCTGATTGCCTTGTTGCACTTAACACTGCACTGGCTTGCCTGCCTGCTTCCTGAACTCGTTGCTCTAGTAGTTGCATCTCATCTTTGTCAACAGGCCACAGCTCTAGCTTCTTTCCGAGCATATCGTCCAGTCTTAGTAAAATTTCGACGTCATACTGAGTGGTTATAGTGATAGCCTTCCCGGCTCGTCCTGCACGTGCTGTACGTCCCACACGGTGCACATAGTCTTTTGAATTACTCGGGATGTCAAAGTTGATGACAGCGTCAACGCTGGGTATATCCAAACCACTATAAAAATTAATCAATGAAAATGAAAAATGATAATGGGAAGACAAATCGATCACGTACCGACTGGCCACGTCCGTCGCCAATATATTCCTGTTACCACTCTTAAACTTTCCAAGGGCTCCTAATCGCTGACTCTGACTGAGCCGACCATGCAGTGGCACTGCTAAAACCGAGGTTGCGCAATATTAAAGTTATGCTATAAGTATTTTAATTGGTCAGTTATTGACGGCGACTAGAAGATAACCGCTGGCATACCGTTGTGCATCGTGGACGATCCTTGTAAAAAGGTTATAGAATTGGGAAGTAACATGTTTACGAGATAAACTAAATGCATATCTTTCTCGATCAAGGGAATAAAAATATAATACTACAAAAGAGTCGATACAGTTGAGTATCTGTCGTCGAATTATAAGCCTAGAACTAATATGGATGAATGTTACAAGGCGTACTTGGTTAAGACTTCCACTCTAACAGGATTCAAAAGACTAGCTCTTTGAAGATTGGACACTTTGGTGGTCATTGTAGCAGAAAATAGGTATGTCGTGCGTTCCTTCGGTAGAGCTTTTAGAATGTTATCGATACTGACTTTAAGATCTAAATCTAGCAGACGGTCAGCTTCATCCATCACCCAGCAAGTGTTAGTAAAGTCACGGATATGTATAATATGCAAGTATCATACCAAATATTTTAGATTCCAGAGGTTGAAGCCCGAGGTGGAGCCGAGGTGGTCATCCAGTCGGCCAGGTGTGGCAACGATGATATGCGGACGTTTCGCCAGTTTCACAGCTTGTGTAACTCGATTTTCGTCCCCACCGACAATGACGACCGACCTGACATCTATTTCCCTCCTAAAGCTTCAAGCTGCTGCGAGATTTGGAAGGCCAATTCACGAGTCGGTGCTAGAACAAGGGCGAAATAGGGTTGAGGATTGTTCTATAACTTTTGTAAGATTGGCAATGCGAAATCAGCGATTTCGCCTGAGCCAGTCGACGCGACTCCGATGATGTCTCTCCTTTCCAGAGCAGGTGGGATGCATTGGGCTTGAAGAGGGTTTGGTTTCGTATACTTGACTTATTTCAAAGCTTGAAGCAATGGTTCAATGAGACCTAGACTTTTGAAGGTGACTTGATCATGATCGTGATCGGTCGCTGCTGGACAAAGAGAGGACGGCATGGAGATGACGAAAAAGGGCTAGGGCTCCGCACCGCATCCGTATAGACCGTTTCTACGGCTGACGTAAAACCGCACCGGAGTATCTAATTAATCGGAGCGTTATTCGGCTTAGTAGTCTTCCGGTTTCATTTTTCTTTTCATTCTCAAATTTTGTTCTTTCTTTTCAAATGACAAGAAGATACAATTCAGGATAACTGAGGCCGGACGAGATCATCCTTAGAGTTTCTGAGCTTCAAATTCCATGGGAGAAGTACAGTTGCAGCCGACAAGGAATAATGGCCGGCATGGGTCCCAGTACGGAACGCCGGGTTGCTGCCTAGCGCTCTGCTTACGTAAGCAAGGCTCGTCTAACGTCTGCCTCTTATGCTCGCAGCTCGCCGCAGCCACATACTACCCAGACGATCAGGCAACCTGCTGTATTAGGAAGGAGGTGGACGAGTGGGGATGCCTGTACCGAGCGACGGGAGTTGCGACAGGAAACGCGTGCGCGCGATGACGATGGGTTCATGAGTAGTGCAGGTGAGCACGGCATGTACTTCGTTCTCAACTTCCAGCTGACAGAGTCGACAGAGGCGGAGGCTGTGATGGATAGGTAGTCGGCGTCGTTCCGCCCACTCCAAATGTTCGATAGCAAGTGGATGGGAGGAAAACAGGAGGCGTATGAGTGCAATACGATGTTTCGGATTCTTGACCATAACATGTTCGCCTTGGGGATTGGCGCGAAATATGAGGCGACCTTCGTTGTTGCGTTCTACCCGGTACTGAAGGAGGACGAGTTTATTGGAGCCCGAGATGCTAGCTGCAAGCGATTGCACCATGGATTGCTGTAAGTCCTTGCGCACCTAGGGAGAGTACTCTCAGTAAGTTGTCATCCTATGGATACGAATCCTGTAACTCACGTTATCGATGACAGTAGGAGTGAGGCCCGTAGGCGGCAGGATCATTGGCATAGGGAGGTGTCGGAGAGCGTGTATGAGGTCACCGAGCCAGGAGGCCTTGTTCGCGGAGTAAAGACGTACGCATTCGTCAAACGCTGCACGGACGAAGAGGGATGGTGAGGGAAGAAGGACATGATGTAAATAACGCAACGTTAGATCTAAACGACGGTACTACAGAGGTCAAAGTCCAGTCTCCGTGAACAGAGGTGCAACACACGAGCGACTATTCACAGTGGTCGGCGCAGAAACAATAGCTGCACAACCTCTAGACGCTGCAATGCAGTCTTGACCACGTCGATTACGACCTCGGCACAAGAGGTGAGGTGAGGATCCACGCGGGTGGTATAGAGCATACGACCCTCATGAACAGGGAGGGAGCCAACCTGCCTCGACATTGCCAGGACAGTATTCGCTACACGTGTAGCAGTTGCAGCTTTCTTATAGTAATGGTCATCGAAGACATGAGAGAGCGTGGAGAACGTACAGCCGAGGTAGGTGAAGGAATCTGTGAACTAGATATACCGAACACCCATGTATTTAGATTTAGCGGCGCTAATCGTCATAAAATTGCGATCACACCAAGCTGTGAGGTGGTGAAGGTGGCGTTGCCGCCCATGCACCGAGGCGGAGAGAAATTGGTGTTCCCCCAAAGAATACATCGTCAGGATCCGCTGGTAAAGCGAAGCCAGAGCAGTGGATCAGGTATAAGACGGGAGATGATGAATCCCCTTGCAAAACCCCAAGGGAAGACAGGAATAATTCTGACAGTTCGTCGTCACCTCTCACGACAGAGCGCATGGACGTGTAGAGCATTCGCAACCACGCAAATATGGGACCATCTGCACCCAGTTTCTGCATTTTCCTCCAGATGGTAACACGATGGGTCGAGGGAAGGCGTTCGTGAGCTCTACAAATACCGCGAAAAGTATTTTGTCTGCGGCGGCAGATTTGTCGATTGAGCAGTGGAGCACAAACGAGTTGTTGCATGTACGATATTTCGCTCGGAAACCATTCTGACTCGGAGGCAGTATATCTGAAGGCTCAATCCAGGAGCGAATCCCCCGATCAATGAATAGGGTGATGAACTTGAGCACAGTGCACTCAAGGGCAATGTCACGACAATTGCAGTGATCCAATGCATCTCTCCGAGGTTTAAGGATAGGTGTGAGGATGGTGACGAGCCAGGTGGTAGAGACAGAGGAAGTTGCAATGCATTCATTCGCCATAGCTGCGAGGTCCTTATTGGGAATCTGGAGCAGCGCTGCCTAACTAATGCCATCGACGCCAACAGAGCTCTTACTTGAACGACCGTCTGGGATTACTTCTGCTGCAGCAATCTCTTTCTCCGAGAATGGTGTTGTAAAAGTGAGATGGGGAGTCCTGTTCTTGGGAGCTGGCTTCTGCAGAAACGATTCATTGATGGCATGCAACAGGGGGTCGAATCTAGGTTGTAGAGCAGAGGGTTGATTCATCCGCTGGTAGAAGGCATCACGGAGAGCAGCTGACGAAACAGCAAGCGGTCGAGGCTTCGGTTCCACCCACAGGCGCACCTAGCCGAAACAGCTCACCATCCGAACGGGTATCCATCAAGGCTTAAAGGTTCTGTTTCTCAGTCGCTCGGATCAATGCCCTGCCACGGTGCGCAGGTAACAAGTCATGAGCAGGCAGAATTGAGGGAGGATTGAGGGAGGAACGACTTGTCCTGGCATCGGTAGGGTGCTCTGGCAGGTCGGTATGTACCTTGAGGATGTTCAGAGACGGCGTATCATCGTGGATGTCAGGGAGTGGAGGCAGAGAGCTGAGCGGGAGTGCACTGTGAAGAGGGAGAGCAGCACCTTCGTTGGCACGCCTATCAGATACCTCATTTCCAAATATGCCAGAGTGTCCCGGTACATAACCTAGAGAACAGGGAGCAGATCAAAAATACAATCTCCCGGGAGAACGATGATTATTCTGCGAGTGGCAAAATCGAAAAATAAATAATCGTGTGTGAAATCTCATTACATAACGTGTTCAAATTTGAACCAGAGCTAAATTAATGAATTTGTTCCTGTCTCGCATATGTATTGTGTAAATCCCGAATCCTATAGAAGACATACGATTTAACGTCAAAATAAGTACTTCAATAACGAAGTTGGATATATACCAAGTATTCATTGTCATTAGATTAGGCCTGTGTATTAGCATTGCTCATCCTCGATGTCCATTGTTTTCTTGCAGTACAACCATCCACGCTATTACTGGAACCCAGTTCCATCGTATCCTTTTCTCTCCGTTATATCTGAACCCCTCAACATGATATCCGAACATTATTCCTCCTCCCCTTTCCCCGGCCGACGAATCAAATATCCTGACATTTTCTGTATAAAAGATTGCATTGGTCCCTGGTTCCATGATCTCAGCATCTTACGGAGAGGCTGTTGACCACGGATAATTCTCTTGGCCTGCGCAACTTCCTCGACACCGTATTCAGCTTCCTCTTGATTTTCGGTCTGAATGGGATCGAGAGTCATTATCCATTTGCCTGATATCCGTTCATACGCCATAACGCCATGGTATACGATCGCGGACAGAGGACCTTCAGGCAATGTTTCGACAGATATTTTGATATGGCTCGGATGGTGACATCCACATACGTGAAGCATTTCCAGGCGATTAAACCAGGTGAGAACCTGTGAGAGATCTTCTAAAACGTTCTGTAGATGGAAAATATGAGCATATAGATATTGAAAAGTCATGTAAACACCTACATAATACTCAAAAATCAAACAACCATCAGCCCAGCGTGCCGATACATAGAGTTCTTTAACTAAAGGCGAAAGCTCAGCAAGCGTACAATAATCCTCCTTTGATATATCCCGAATCTTTGATACATCCAGGAAAGTAAGATTTGAGAAGAAATTCGGCGGCAGGGTTCTGATGCTTTCAGCTACTAGAAGCCATGCATCATCCAAGAAACGAATCGAAGTTAATGGCTGATTTAAAGAAAGCCTTGATAGAGAGCGAGCAGTTCCTGAATACGACTTTAAGGACAACAGCCGGCCAACGCCAATAGCTTCAGGAATAGGTACGTTTCCTGTGACGGTAAAATCTCGAAATCTCGTAGTTGAGATCTCAGACAGAAGATCCGTTAATAGTTGTCCCTGAGCGTTCTCTCTGGATGGATCTTCAGGATAAGACGCAAGATATATCCATATCTGCTCTGCTTCGGAGAGACGGGGCCAGACCTCTCTGGGAAGAGTAGTCAAGTCATCAGAATAAAATTTCACCGCAAAGACTTGGAGCGGTAAAGCTTTGATTAAAGCAGGTATGTTAAACTTTTGGCTGCGCTTTGTCATATCTCTGTCTCCTGTAACTGCCTGCAGAAAAGGAATTGGATCCTCGTTGATTAACGGTGAACGATGTTGAAATTTAACAAATTTTGACTGAAAAAGTGGATGCGGACTGCGATTTCTTCCAGGCTCGCAGAAGCCTGGATACCATGGGTAAACCCTAACCCCCAAAAATCCAGTCGACATGTACGTGGATACCTGATATCTTTCATGGAAAGAGATTGTACGAAGCCTCGGGAGTGAATTGATGAGCGCGAATATGGCCTGCAATGCCGAAAACCAGAGGGAAACGAGTTCACGATTTAATACAGCCTGAGTGGATGCTATTTCAACGTTAATTGGTGACATAAAAATTATTGAGCTGACGTTATAACATACTTGATGTGGTCGCCCTTTCAATCAAGGCAAGTCCTCTGGACCATGGCAACACCCAGCTTCGTAGCTCAATATGGCGAATGGATGCTGAAATAATGGGATCCGATAGCGCCAATTGCGCACGATCCTTGACGCGAAACAAGTGCGCGAAACAGTTGGTTAGAGACTTGATTGAAGAAGGATGGAAACCAGAAAAGAGCGCTTCCTTGAAGAGGAGGGAAAGCAGGCAGCTGCGAAGATATCGCGAGGTCTGTGATAGTGATTTGAGGTCAGTATCTGATAAATATGTTTCTGACAGGTGGATCCATATATCAGCATCCAATGTCGACGAGGATGTTGAAAGAACGGGCATGGTGCCGCCGCGAGAAGAACTTCGACGAGTCTAAAGGTCGCTGCAAAGAGGAGAACTTGTCTGAAATCTGGCCTGTATCGTAGAAGGTTAGAATAGATTTAATAGGTGTAATATCAACTTTCATGGAGGTACTTACGAGTACGTATGGGCTGTTGAACTGGTCGTGAGTGACCGAGTCTGAGCGACTTGTCAGCAACAGCGCTTGAGGCTGTGCAATCTCGGGGACCTCAGTAGATGACTCAGCGGAAGTCGGCACTGCGAGGGCTCGGCACCATAACCGACCCGCCGAGGAGTTTGTTCAAGCCAACCGTATTACGATTACGGTGGGAGATGGGCACCGTATAGCCGTACAAATACGACCGTATACGGACATGTACGGCTTATTGAATTTCTATTGTTATCGATATTAATATCTAGCGCGTAAGCCCCAAAACAGTGCTCGACTACCCCAAGAATTGGGTTTTCAAGAGATTTATGCTGGTAAAATACACACAAGTTGCAATTTCCTAACCTCGGTCGTCTGGTCCATGACCTAATTTCCATCTCTGGTAAATGTTTCTACTCATTATCTTCTCAGTTTGCTAACAAAATTCCGCCGGATAGGCTTGGTTGTGGCTGTAGAACATAATTTCTCGGAAGGAAAGGACATCATTTTGCTGTGTCTGCATGTTTGAAGCCTGC
>KN837083.1:1314466-1344644 GCA_000827215.1 Sphaerobolus stellatus SS14
ACATCATTTTAACAGTCTCTACACAATTGATAACATTACCGTACGGTGGATTCGTTCAAAGAGAGGGAATGAATGGCCTTGAGGTCGTAAAGAGAGGATGAGTGGTAGTGGCACGATACTAAGCTGCAATGTGTCGTCTGACACTCATATTTGTTCAAACCAGCGGAGTTCGTTCTGAATGGCGTAGCGAGAGTTAGCAACGATAGCGACCTGTTATTTCCGTAGACATTTCGTAGCCTGTGTAGTTCTACGGAAAAATTAGGCGCCTTTACCCGTTTTCCTGATGTAGCATTCCCTGCTTTCACCATTGCAGCTTGCATCTGCTCTTTTTCATTTCTTTTTCACTTTTTTCTGCCACGCAGTTTTGACCCATGTTCGAATTTCGTCGTTCTTTATCCTAACCCTTAAAGCAACTGGCCAAATCTCGAGGCTCCAGCTTGATTTGAAGACTGTAGTTCGAGATTTAAACAAGTCATACTTTTCCCTCGGGGATTAGCACTTGTCAGTGTCTCGACATTTTTACATTCTTGTCTACTATCACAGTTCCACTATAATTTCTCCAGGACACAATCAATGCTTGACTTGAATATTGCAACGTGTTAAAAGGCGGATTTGCGATTGATTGAGGGTATTTCAAAAATCCATCACCTCATATGAAGAGAGGTTTGGTGGGCCTTGCTCCGTTTCTAGACCACCGGTTGGACTTCTTTAACTTCATAGGCATTCATTACCTATTTATCATCATCAATGACTCGTACATCTTACTCATTCATCATAAGCAAGGTTCCTCGGGATCTAGACTCCGAGTCGCCGTGCCTGAACCCCCGAGGGATCAACACCAACCCTTGCTTTTGACAAGGTAAATTAAGTTTGATAGGGTTTGATGCATGATTTACTTAGATGGGGTGGCTGCGCAAGTTTAATTATCAGACGAAGATCACAAGTAACCCTTCTTTTAGTCCCGTTTCGAATCTTTGATCACTATGTTGTGCTACAACTTGTTGTTGTTGATTAATCTCTTTCCTTGAAGCTCTGCTTCTGTCGTGATGAATTTATAATATTTTATTTAAGCTGACCTGACTATGCCGATCATAGACTCGGAGTCTAATCATCAGCAAATTTCCATAATTCTCATAAGGATTCATCAATTCATCCCTGAACTAATTCATTTAAGCATTCAGGGATATGACTCTACTTGTTCCTCAACGTTACGTAGGGAACCGTTGCTTAACTCAGGCCTATAATCCCTGCTTTAATATTGCTGAGCGCCATCAACAGTTAATGTCATCCTGAGCTGATGATGCTCTTCGAGAACATAGGCATATATTTCCGATGACGGGAGCCGTGACCCTTGTCTTAGGCTAATCATCTCTGCCCTTGAAGCTCAGACTGTACAACCCGAACATCTTACAAAGCTCCATATTTTCTCTAGTAGTATCCAGTACTTGTGCTCAATGAGACGGATCATCCTGCTTATTCCCCGAGCAGTTGAACTACCTATTGCGTATCCGTAATATGTAATGTCATTTATTATCGCTCGCTTGGTGTTGTAGATCACCGAGGCCTAGTGAATTCGGACTCCTCGAGGTTTACTCCATGTCCACAAAGTGCATCGTCTGGGATTCCTTTGTTAAGGATTTATGGTGCACTATCCTGATAGTACCAAATACCTTTCACGTCTAGTCTTTATCATTTCTGAAAGGTAAGTCAACAGTGAGAAGTGGCAGATAATTTCTCGCAACTGCACTCAGGCATCTCGGTTAATTTACATGATATTCACCGTATAGTAGTGCTTACTTGGTAAGAGAGAGCCTGAGCTTATCTCACTGAACCGTAGGAGGGAAGGTGATTCTAGAAGATACGAGAACAGTAGTATGAACACGAAAGATGAGCTCAAATAAGAATTATTTTCAAGTTTGGATAGGCGAGGCTGTCAAGAGATATAGAACATAGCCGACTCGCCGAAGGTTTTCCCCGTGTTCCGTGGCCTCAAGATTATTCGGCAATGTTTGCAGGTCTCCGCAACCCTTTCAGGCAGCATTTTTTGATGGGGATTAACGATTAACGGTTCTAATGGATTAAGAAAATCATCAATCCTGGCTATGTAATGGGTAAGAGTACGAGCAACTATAAAAAAAGAAATGGTCTATAAACAGTATATTTACGGTGATACTTAAATGAGGATTTTCTCATTGGAAATTAGGTTAGAAATTCTTGCGTGTAAAAAATCCAAACAGATTAGAGTGAAGCTCTAAGTTAATAGTTCTAATTCGTTAGGGAAAGGTACGCTGGCATTTGCCCTCAGCAGGGTGGTACCGGGTAGGAATGAGGCAATAAGCCAATACCTTATACTCTGTAACCACTACCGAATAGCAATTACAGGGTCCTTGAACTAATAAAGTAGTAAAGGACACCGGCGATTAAGAACCCCCCCGAGAAGCACCTTCACCCTCCTCCACCCTCCCGAGGCCACATTAAACAAGGGCTCATCTATATGCCACATTGTTGATGCCGATAGTAGGCGCTCCGAGTCCATATGGCCTAAGGAGATCGCGGATATGGTTTGGACAGGGTCCAGCAAGCAGAAGAACTTCAAGAAAGCGCCGCAGGCAGAAAGCGGCCATCAACATCGCATTATGTGTCACCCTAGACGCTGACGAAATCCGAGGTTCTCCTTACAAGTATACGATCTCTGTCAGCTTTAGTATAAAGGCTGGCCTCATATGCAGTCATTTTCTTCAGCAATATCTTGCATCTTGCATCTCATCGAGAACACTCAGCTCACACTCTTCACTTGACACTTCTTCACTCGACACTCTTGTAATATGCCCTCCAACACCATCAGAGTTCAAGCTGTCTCCCAGCCCATGCGTACAAAGACTAAAGATGAAGAGGTAAGCAGTGCCCATTGGAGTGATTGGTTAATGCTAATTCTTGTCTTTTCTAGGAGGCATACAAGGATATTAACCGTCCTAAACCTAAAGGCCGCTCTCAATGAGAAGGTAGGCAGCCTCATGAACTTTGTCTGTACTAAAGCTAATAATAATATTTTCGCTAAGGCTAATCCTAGACCCCGAAGACTGTGGGTAACAAAACGCACCGTCCCTCGGGAAAATCAAGTATACTATCTGATCATGGTACGCCACAGCCTTGCCAAAGATCGCTTTCCTAAATTGACCTTCTGCCATCCAGCTCTTTATTCTACTCTATCTCCTATTCGCGGCATCGGAACTGTAATAATTTAGCATATGTACAATACGGCACCACTCATCACAATTCTCCCTGATACCACCTAGTACTTTACAATGTTGTCTTTACATCTAGAATAACCATCTTTATATTCTTACAAAAATGCTTGGTCCGAATTGTGTGATATGCAATGTTTACACATACCTTTTCACTCTGTCAACTAGAACTTGCCTCCAAAGCTGAATTTACCGAGAAACAAAATCAATATTATTCAGACCGTACACACCCTCTTATTCTAGCTGAGAGCGTATTTTTCTCTTGCAGCGTGATTTCTGCCAGCGAATTCCGAGCGTCAGTAGAACCACTACACCACCAGTCTACCACTAACGCCAGGACTTCTACTAGCGCTTGGGCGCCAGGTTTATCACGCACGAGGCCTTACACCTCGGAGTCTCAACGGAGTCTTGACTCATATTCCCATACATCATGTTCAAATTCGTTCTTCTCTCAGATTCTTCGAACTATCATTCCACGTATTGTAATCAGATGATGCTTGATTTGGCATTGTATGGAAGACGAAATTATTGGAATTCGGACTGCAGTGGCAGATCCTTAGGCACCCATCTCTTTGGGCGTCGATGGTATTGGTATATTGTTAGAACGCGCCTATTGTGACCCTGCAATAACGGCTATATGCCATTCTTAGATCTGGGGTCCGTCGTCCGTCGAATAATTATGCCGATCAATGCTAATAGCTTTGTTGGCAGAGAGCACTTCCTGCTTGACCCGGCGGAGAATGCATGGGTTACGAGTGGTTCCACGTTGTGTGATTTACGATTGACTGACTCTTCTTCTCTAAAGGTAATTTCGGACCCTTTTAAGTTTGGGATAAAGCACTGACCTAAGTATATCGATGATCACAGAATCGAACCGCTCTAGCTCCTTCCGTAATATTTTACCATTTATTTTGTAAATCACGATCCTTCCGATTCTCGCCTTCATTCGACGTCTTCATTCGACGTCTTCGCCCGCGTCTTCTGTTCTTTCGAGTCCGTGTGACCTTGCTTTGTAGACGTCTTGGAAATATATTTAATAACCGGTGCATGACACGCTTTAACGCCAGCCGCTCTTCCTAGTGAACTTGTGCATCTATGCAGTAAGAATATGCATACTCAATCATTACTGTGACGCCCACAGTAGTTTATATCCTTCCTGCTTAATCTATTTTTGGTGTTGCTAAAATCGGGAGTCCTCCAAAAAACGTGACCGTGAGGGTTGCACCCTCAAATGCGGTCTATAACGAATTCATCAATGAACAGTAGTCAAGTTCAGCTCAATTCGACGGAACGTTCTCCGAGGCCTCCCGTCTCGTAAGATGTACTACACGAAGTCTGATTGTGCATTTTCTCTAAACGTATAGCAAGATTTTCGAAGCTAAAGACCCAAACTGGAGTATTTGCAATGCTATAGGAACCATCCGCGCTGATAACTCGATGGTGCGGAAACGTCCTTTGAACCTTCATCAAAGAGTATCAGGCGTTACCCCTCCACCGAGATTGACTGGATCAATGCTTTCCCCGGAAGCCACTGCTGCCCTTGACATCATCGCCTGTCAATGCGACTGGCACCCGCAACAGCTGCCAGTGAGTAGCTACCCTAATATTTAATGCTCACAGCTCTGGTATGCTGCGATCGTCGAGACCTCTGAAATATCCTTGATCTCAAAATCTGATTGTTGTATCTTCTCGCCCCGATGAAGTTCGCGGAACGAACAGACCATGGGTACTTAATATGTAAATTTCTCCCCATTTCTAATTTACTTCTACATACATCGTACAATGGACGGCGTAATATAGCTTCTATTAAAGCGCTTGACAGTAGGCTGCGGCAGTATGCAAGTATTTGGAATACAAGGTACTTAATATCTTGGCAGTGGGAAGCCCTGGTCCGGTGATGAGGAAGAAAGTTAGGAACAAGCGATTCTTTGGTGGCGTTCAAAATATAGCTTAAGCGTCCGATACTATATCACACTATTTGGGCTTGGCATTCGTAGAAAGCTGATGTTTGTTATTCAACGAAGAACATTATGACATTGTAAAGTACTTGAGGGTATCAAGGAGAATTATGCGGTATTGTACATCTATGCATGAATATTACAGTTGCGGCCGGAAGTGGGATGACGATGAAAACCAAAGTAAATGAGGATAGGATACAGAGCTGGAAGAGACGACGTCAGTTTCGGAGAATATATAGTTCCGAAGGGTATGACGTACCATAATCAGAGCGACCTCTGATTCCCGATGAACGGTGCTTTTTTAATAAAAGCACCTTCTCAATGAGAGCGACCCTTTGGCTTGGGACGGTTGATGTCTTTGTATGCTTCCTAGAAAAGGCAAAAGTTAGCTCTATTCAGTGGTTACATTGTGCTGTGATGCTTACCTCCTCCTCTTTTGTGTGTGTGCGCATTGGCTTGGAGGCAATTTGAGCGACGGTGGAAGGCATGTTATAGTGTTGAGTGAAGAGGTGTTGAGTGAAGAATGCGAGTGATTGTTGTCGCTGTAATGGATGGCTCAACGGTTTGCTGAAGGAAAGGTCTGGGCATGACATCCGTATTTATACGTGGTTGTCTGTCTGCAAGGAGATCTTCGGATTTGGTCAGCGCTTTCCCAACCGTAGTGAGGCTTGATGCATTGATGGCCGTTTGGCGGCTCCGGTGCTAGTGCTTTCTCACCTGCCCCGATCTTGTTCATACTTTGTCCGCTTTCTCGTTATGCCACACCGTTAGGCATCACAGATGTCCTTCCCGGGTGCCTAGCTTAACTATTCGAGGTAATGTTCCGCTCCTTCTATGAGTTCTATCCGCATCCTTCCTGCGCGTCGCGATTTGAATCGTTCGACCAGGAATTACCTCGGACTGGGAATTACTCGTGGTAAAATAGGGAAAAAAAGTCCCAATCGGAAGCGGAATTCTATCCAGCATTACAATCGGATTCTCGTCCTACTGATATTTAATCCTTAGTCGGGTTCGCTCATCATCTGCTCAGTGAAATCAGCGCCTCTGTATAGCTATACTACCCGACTTTATCCTTGCCCAATGGCCTGATCCGGATTCTTCCTTTGCCTCCAGAGAGGTTCGCACGTGTATTTGGGAACGCACTATTATTGGAAGCTGCTTACACCATATGATCCGTTTCCTACAACAGAACATTCAATTCACGAAGGCCAGCAACGAGGCGTTAGGCGTCGGTCAAGCGCACTGTTACACGTTCTGTCAAAGGTGTCGTCGCGGTTCTCGTTGGTTGGATCCGTTTTTCCACTGGATCCCACTAATACCATCTAGAGAAATAATGATACGGACATTCTGCCAGCAGAAACATATCGGACAACCCTCTAGATAACGGTACTCTCTCCTCAGTCTGGCCAAATGGAGCAGAAGAGTTATTCTGGAGAATACCGGAGCGCGACATTCAGGGTCATACTATCTAGTATAGTCACGCAAGCTGTCGCTGAGCCGGTTGAGGCCGAGGGGTTGGGGACTTGAGGATGACTCTCAAGCCAAAGGTGTCATCAACGAACGCGGGATTCTCTCAAGATGATTGGCCGTTACTTCTTGAGTCTGTAACCCTCAACGTCTCAACGCTAGCCTACAACTCACGAGCCACAGGTTTGTGCCTCTTTGTACTGATCAACTCGATCTGGATGATGGCATATATGACTACTCATCGCTGTGTTTCTCCGCCTGGAGCATCCCTCCGGACCTCAGTGGCTGTGAGAACAGTGCGTTGTAAACGTGTAATAGAACAACAGATGGTATATGGTATACCATCAGAAGTGTCTTTAAACAGGAAATCTGGGTGAACGATCGTAATCCTATAGATCCTCATAATACTTGTTCCGCAAATAAAGGAGCATGCCTCCGTCCCTGTAACTGGATTCACAACCACCACAGATGTTATTCTTTCTGATGATATTACAGCATGTTGCAAAGGCACGTTATTTCCGGAAAACATTACGTACCGATTCTGTATTCCGCAGGCGGAATTGCAAAGACGTCTGGTTGGGAATCTGTCAACGCGTACTAAAAAAACCATTGGTTCATCAATGGAAAGATACGCAACTGCCTTTCCTGTAGCTTTAAAGGGGCTCTGCTGCGAGGAACAAATTGACAGTCGGGACGATTTATGATTGGCAGTTCATCTTTCACAGGCGATAATGATTTATAATGAGATTTCCCTTTGAGCATTCAGGCACTTTTGCCAAATCGGTAAGTACATAGCTTGTATTTTGATCGCCCACCAAAATTCGGCTAATAACCAATCTTCATCTAGGTGATTTGGACACCATCCCATCCTGCAACACGGAGGTCCGGGGCCATCGTCTGGCTGTTCCAAGGGTTGGATCAATTGACGACTTTTTGTCCGCTATTTTTCTATCCCCATTATATTTTATTCCCCGTTAGGGAGTCCAGTTCTGAATATATGCCTTAGGTCACTTTGGAATGCGGCAAAGGAGTCGAAGACGAGATACACCACATTCTTCGCCGAGAGACTGATCGACTTGCTGAGTAGGTCGACTACTACTTACTATCAAGGCCGTGCAGCATGACTATCCAATAATTCACCTCATCAAGGAACTTCACTTCAAGAGCACTATTTCTATAGATAAAGATGTGCTTCATAAGTGTCTCTGTTTTTCAGGTAGTATGGGGAAGTCAAACCACACTGAATAACTCCGGGAATTTCGTCATGATGTTGGACGCTATCCGGGGAAAGTATAATCAGAGCATCTCTTGAAACGCCTTCGGAGAAGTAGTCCTGCATATTATAAGGATAAGACTGACTCTCAGTATATGTTGAGAGGATTTGTAACGTAAGCCTGCGCTTAACGCATCCTATGTATAAGGTATACAAGAGACGCTTCGACGGGCTGCTATCATGTAGGTGGCATACACCGGCGGTTAAGTTATTACTTAAGTATGGTTTGCCGCCCAAAATTGCCGCCAGTCCTTGTATCGTAAACAGCCTAACTCCTCCTAACTTCCCCGGCGTTGATTACCTGTCTTTAAGTAGTACCCCTTCTCAGCCCTTCTCCAATCAATGTGCGTCATGATTGAGCTTCTCGGGATCTACACCGAAACATCAAAGCTTTCCCTGAACCCTGCAGGTCTTGACGAACCGCTCTTGGCTTTGATAGCCACTCCCCCTGATGTGGTCTCGAGGATTATCGGTATCTCCCTGGAATTTTATTTCTATCCGAATCATGTTTCGATGCTACTGTTTTCTTACGAGGGAGCCCTTCCGAAACATCAAAGCTTTACCTGAACCCTGAAGGTCTTAACACCGGTTTTAGCTTTGATAGCCATTCTCCCTGCGCTGTGATATTATTGGTATCTTCACGGAATTTTATTTCTACCGTATCTCAATAATACAATTTTTTCTTACGAGAGTGTCCGTACTTACCGCTGAGGCTTTGTCCTCGATCGGCTGATCCTCCCAAAGAATGTTCTGGAATTCACGGCTCTGCCTGTCACTTATTTCGCTTGCAATGTTCATAGGAATGACCTGCACCTCGACTGCTCATCTCAGCTGCTCATAAATAATAATTTGTATCGCATTGCTATCTTACCCATCGTCGTGCTTCGGTTTGTTTATCCCGTTTATTGATTCATTCCTTAAATATGGCATAGGCTTATTAGGTAACTTATTTTTTTAATGGGAGTTATTCCGAGTTGCTTGACCGACTTCGGGATTGTTAAGTTGCTTGCTGTCAGTCTGGGAGTAATTCACAAAGAGATGGAAACATGATCCCCGAGACTGTTTGGCGTCTTACTAAACCCTTACGTTCTATAGATAACCCTGAAGAAGGATAATGAAAAGCTAAAAATAGAATCGAAAGTAAAGAGCGAAGTCTAGGCATTCAGGGCAAAATTGGTTCACGCCGGGCTCGAACCGACGACCTCTCGCGTGTGAAGCGAATGCGCTACCAACTGCGCCAGCGAACCATATGGCTAGTCTCTTTCGAAGAACAGCATGGGAATATTACACAAATAAGCAGGCGCCCTTGTACGGAGAATTTAGGAGATTCATCGAAGCCTCGTTTGCCTTACCAGTAGATTTACTCATATTTTATTCCCTCTTCGACTGTTCTATGTGTATCACAAAGACTGATCCTCAAACCTGACTAAGCATCCCTGATCTAAGTTTGTTCTTGTTCAACGTGTTAGTCTCCAACTCCAGCAGGTAGATTATGGAAGCAATGGTATATTTCTTTTCCTGGTCGATGTCAGTATTAATGCTACCTCCTCGCGTCATATCGAATTTTAAAATCAGTCGTTCTTCTGGCACGCCTTCGGTTATCATGCAATTCACAGTATGTTGTCCTCCTCGCTCCGACCAATTAACCGTAGACAGTACTTTATAATCTCTCCTTGCTAATTTTTTTTTGCGGATTGCCATTCTTCTTGAGGAGGTAACTACGCTCAAGTGATAAGACCCTAAGATTAGGCAGCATGTTTGACGCGAATCCCTCTCTGCGACTTTACTGCAAGAGCACGACGCCGAAGGTACACTGGAAAATATGTTCATCATTGATACAATTTTTTTTCTCCAAAGATATTGTGGGGATAATAGAACCTATTTATTATAAATTGCTTTGGCCAATTCCAAAATCCATGGACTGACAAACCCGCGGGTGTATAGATCTTTCTGCGACAGGTATTTGGCCCCTTTTATGGTCCCTATACAGTTCTACATAATAACAACAACATTTAGATGATTCGAGATTTGAAAGTAAAAAATCCACAAACGCGAGCTCCACATTGACACCTGAATGCCTGATCCATATCCCATTCGGTGGAAGGGTAGAAAAATGTCACTGAAAAATCGTTGACGCGTCAATCCTGATTAAGGTGGCGGTTTGATACGTGGACATACAATATTCATTCTTTTCTGTCCGTTTTAAAGCTTTCAAATGCCATTTAGATGAGTCAGACGACGAGAGATCAAACGCGACATTAGGGTCGCAGGAGTGGTTGACTATGCCATGAATCGTGTAAATGTTTAGGAAAAAATTAAAGAAAAAAGACGCACTATAAACAAGATCCGAATTTAATTCTATATGGTCATTGGGACCACT
This sequence comes from Sphaerobolus stellatus SS14, assembly GCA_000827215.1. Classification (NCBI taxonomy): domain Eukaryota; kingdom Fungi; phylum Basidiomycota; class Agaricomycetes; order Geastrales; family Sphaerobolaceae; genus Sphaerobolus; species Sphaerobolus stellatus. Next base: position 1,324,790 of record KN837083.1, read on the forward strand.
TCCGCACTGGACAGAAGTATAGGCCTTTGGACCCTTGGAAATGCGATTCCCACCGAGGGGAACTATAGTCTCTCCAGCATTCCACGACTATTCCGTACATGTTAGTATGGTGAGAAGGTAAATGGCATCACAACGTACTTTGAGAGATCTCAGACCAGAACTAAACTCGCCAGGTTTGAAATCTACAGTCAATACACCGGGAAAGGTTGGAACATATGATTCTTGTGAAGGTTTCATAACGTGGGCGGGAGTAAGGAATAATCTGCTTGGGTATTCTTATTTATGTATTAAATTGCCACGTAAGCTGACTCACTTCATAGGCAACCGATCTATTGCCACCCGCCGTTTTCCCGAATTCCAAGTACGCGGGCGCGTCAGTGGCGGCACTTTATCACATGTAAGATATTTGGCACTGCCTTCGTTATAACGATCGAACCTAGTCTGCTCGCGGAGTTCTTGGTATGAGACTACGATCGAACCCCCGGGTGCCAATTTTTTGCTTGCTGACCTCGCATAGCCTAATTCAAATAGGCGGCCGCCACATGATAATTGTGTGTTGATCCAGAGGAACAAACATCATGGATAGGTTTAGATGGTGCTTGATTTGCAGGGATGTTGCCTATAGAAAGCGGTCCACCAAGGTACTTACACCCCAAAGATTTGGGGTAATGTTTTTATCAGGACAAGAAGATGCTATAATGAGCTATACATCTGAGCAATGGAATGTCCCTGAACACAGGAATGCAGACGTCTTTGGCGGAGATTGATATGGTAGGTAGGAGACTAGGAATGCACCAGGAGAGTTATCAGCTGACAATATATAACTTTTAATGGCGATGAATATACCTCGAGCAACTTTCTACTGCTTGCTTTTCAAATCACTAGCTCAAACCTTTGCGTGTTATACAACTACTCGTCAAAACCATTGGTAAGTTACATAATATACCTTGGTCGCCTTGCACTCGCTTGGTTTGGATGATAGCAATCGTCTCTAGTTTCCCGTGTTTGATATTATTTCGAATAACAACCAATCATAAAGATATCCAAGTACAACATCCTAAATACATAAATACGCGTCAGCTTGGCGTGCTAAGTTCATCAAAGGTGAGAGCCATACCTAAGTAAATAGTACTATGATAAAAACATAGATGCAGTCATATTCCTTGTATACGCATCCAGATAACCTCTAGGTCCCGAGTTGGGATACTGGCGTGGATGCACGTCGTCGTTCAAGGCAGGGACATGGTCGGCATCCCGGCATCTCAACTAATCCTCAAAGTCCGCATGCGCCACCGTCAAAACTTAAAATAACTATCCTCCCCTCCTTCAAATTATTTTGCTCTTTATATTACAAGATCCTCCATTATAATATTTACCCACCCATACGTATTACACCCGGATTCAGTCTCATCTTATTTGTTATTAGCCGTCAATTTGTTTTTTCTTTCTTTCTTTTTAAATGGTCGAAAGCCGTAAAGTCAAACCTATAAGTATGTACCTTTACAGAAATTATTAAGTTATTAAATAAATGTCACAAACGTCCTCACCGTGTTACTGCCGTGTGCATTCTTAGTAAATACCATCTATGGATCCATATTTACTATTTTCTCCATTGATTAATGAATTTACAGTTGCTTGAATCTGCTGAAAGAATATCTTCAGGACATTTGCTCTTCAAGATGCATTCAAAGTGTTCAACCGCCGGGGCCGTGCAGTGATGGTGGTGTATTGGCCGGACTAGGTCCCAAAAATGGAAATGCCGAGGGCTGTATGTACACTCAATGACTAAGATATAATCACATATGGTGCACTACAGTCATGATACGGTCAACAAGGTCAGGATGATGTCAAGCATGGTTAGTGAGCATCATCAACACGGTCCCTCACAAGCTGCCTGCACATGGGCATCCGATCCTACTCCTACACACCCCCTTTCCAATTGCACCTCAGCCATCCCACCGGGAAACACATCGGTACAGAGTCATGGATTTGCAATCACAAACATGTGATGTACATACTGTCTCAGGAATGGCAACTTCAGCTCTGCAACCAGAGAGAGATGGTCGGAGCCAAGGGTGGGACATAGGGGGACACAAAGAGAATTGGTTCATAAGGCACATGGCCAGTTTAAGACAGCCGGCAATATGATTCTGCCAATATGGGTCAAAAGGGAGCAGGCACAGTAGTAGAGCCACATTAGGTGGTGGTGATGCAACATTGTCAATGACATGGGCAGATGACAAGAAAGGACATCTATTAGTCAGTGTGACAGAAGATGGAGAAGATTGTGCAGGCCAGTGTGGCACAGTACATTTTTATGTTTTTAGGTAGTACAAGGCTCTCAAGGTGGCAAGACATGCAGTACAGGATGATGTGGTCAACTGCAGCAGGGGGTATAATGGGTGTATTGATCAGCCATGATGATAGAATAAAGAAAGAGGAAATACCTGCAATTGCTAGGAGGAAAGTGTCACTTTCAAATGCAGACAAAAGTGGGTGGAATAGGGATGGTCATGGTTGTGGTCTAACTATCTGTCTACTTGGGATCAAACAATTTCTTCTGCTTCCACCACGTTCCTTCAAGTTCCACCTTATTGCAGCAGCTCCATCCTGTAACCATCCAGGTCTTTTCTCCTGCCACAGAAACAGGTAGATATATGGTCAGTAATCAACTTTCACTTCATATCTAAGCTGAACTGTGGCCATGATCTGATCATCATCATCCAGACTTATATAAGGAAGCATTCAGAGATGGTACTGGCAGAAAACCAATCACCAATTATATGTGTTCCTGTCAAAATTCTTCACAAAAAAAAAACTTCTCTCTATCCCCTTGTTACCTGCAATTTGAATGGCCATATGTTCAATATCCATCACACTATTCATTACTGGATAACATACCCGCTCTTTTGGTGATAGGCTTGGTCCATGACACATGGTGAACAGTACTCCAAGGAATGAGCATTGGAGTCTGGTCGAATATAATTGTCACTGCAACCCATTTTGAGAACAGCAATTGCCTCCAGACACTGTTGAAGAGGTCCAACGGCTATGCTCTGGATATTCAATTCTTGTAGTGGGATCAAGCTCATTTTAAACTATGCATGGGAACATCACTATTGCCCCTTATTCGTTCTCATGCATCAAGGATACATGTTCTACTGCTTCAAACCTACCAAGAGCACGTAGGTGCTAGTACGATGCAAGTGGACATATTCTTTTCTGGTACCGGACAAATTTCCATGCCTTTATTTGAGGTTTTACAGGTCATTACCCATCAACAAATCATACCTCCAGCACATCCCGAATCTCAAATCCCAAGGCTTTCATGTCTTATCATAGACTGCTGGGACCAATGCTTGTATCATTTGGTGCTTTCTAGAAAAATCTTGAACTTGGATACATTGTCTGTTTTGAAACAAATCAGTATTTCAAGATTATCACTCAAGGAAGATTGCCTTATATCCATGACACAAGCACACAACATCATCATTTTATTTTGTGGTTCCCAATGGAATGCTCTGAATCAGTTGACTGTTACGGGCTGATCCTAACAAAGGGTTCCGAAGCGTGACCGAAGTAACGAATGAAGTCACACTAAAGAACGAAGGGTTGGAACTGAAGGACTTGGCTTCAACGTTGTGGGTTGCGCCTTCTCGAAATGTACATGTCTTTAATTTGGAACAGATTAGAACCAACAATATAAGAGCGGATTTGAATACCGAAGTTCTGAACGAAGTGTTCGAACGAAGTCTGAATGAAGTCCTGAACGAAGGTAGGACTTCGGAGTAAGATCAAAGGTTCGAGGTGAAGTTCGGAGTTGATCTCTGAAGGTGGTATTCGGTTCGGAGGTAATAGAGGTCTGAAGTATATAGAGGAGAATGAGCACTAGGCTCGAGTATAAGAAGGATATACACTAAGATCTATAAGGCTAATGGGCTAATTTCCGACTGGAGAAAACTAGCTAAGATACATGTACTTATATATTATAAATTCATGGATGAAAGCGGAAGGAAGTATTACAAACAAATAAGTCAAATGTGGAACAGAGCACGACATAAAGTGATAGAACAATGGGTATATGTGTATCGTCGAATAGCGAAGGTTCGGGGGAATCATTAAACGAATAATGTGAATGATCGAAAAGGTATGACGGACAGATATGCAATAATGAATATAAGCGAACAGAGGATATGTCACGAGAACAATAAGTGAACGGAAATATGCCATAAGAAAAGATAAATGAACGGAAACAATACAAATGAATTGGAAACGAACGTGACGAAGTGTCACCTGTCAGAATAGAAGAAGTATTGAGGACCAATTGTGCCAGGTCCGGGGAAGACTAATAATAGTCTTATGGAATAGTGGAGTGGATAGTGTAATAGAACGAAGTAGGTGGGCAAAGAGGACAATGGGTGATATATCAATTATTGCTGAGGAGCACCCTGGGTTCATGGAACTTTTGACAATCCATGATGTACCGAAATACTGTCTGATCGCCTTTCTGGGTGACAATGATAATGTGGTCGGTAGACCGCTGATTTACCTCCCTCATCCTGATCGAACACATTTTCCTGACAACAAAGATGTAGACCAAGAAGATGAAGATGAAAACCCACCGTTACGGTTCGACGAGGAAGAGGAAGATCAAGATGATGGTGATGATCCTTTCGTAATAGGTGCTGTTTAGATGTTGCCCGTGCGGCGTGAACTCTTTTACCTTGCCACCTCATTACTCACTTTTAATTTCACTTCTTCCTCCAGTGAGTCTAGTTCCTGATCACTTTTTAACAAAAGCCTACCTTAGTGCTTCTTAAATAAAAACAAACATATACCTTTCGATTGGTAGATATGCTTACGAACTAAGGGGTATGGTAGTATTTTATCTAATAACTTCTAAAATTTCTAAGTTTTACACATTGCGTCGAAATACTATATACAATTGTAATATAATGAACGCGCAAAAGGATAATAACTATCTATCTTGGGCACCTATATTTGAGGGACGCCGCGCCGCGTTAACGGAATGCTTTCCTTGTGTCTTGGGACTGGATGGCGCTGCGAATGGAGTGATTAACGTATTCATATTATATACAAGACACCTATCCCATCAATATCGTAGGCATTTGGGTGAGACGGTACTGGTAAGGAATAATCCTGATAGCGGGAGCTTCGATTTCCAAAGTTAAATTGTTCTCGAATCCGGGTAGCAATTTTTTCGCGAATTGTTCGCCTTGAATTTAAGCTAAGATTGGAGGTCAGCTGATGGAGACAGGTCATGTAGCGTAGAAAGCGTATTAGACAAAGACAGAATTAACATAGACTGCCAATGAGGGTCAGAAATGTGGCACTACTATCAGTGATTAACATCACATACTCTGACCCGCAGGGATGAAAACCGGTTCCTAAATGAACAACCTCGATGGCGTCGTAAAATACTGCAAAGGACCGGATCAGCACACATTCGAAGGCAGTGACGTTTCAATACGTACCATCACCACAGGGAGGATTGACATAATACTGTAATGCGGTCAAATATAAAGAATAATAAACTGACACAACACATACGTAGTGATTATTCCGATATTTAGGGAATATATGATCAATTTATGTAGAGCGATACGAGTACTATTAGAGAGAAACAATTCAGAGGCTTTCCTGCTGCCTTAAAAACCTAACTCACCTGATATGCATAGCAGGTCCCTTAAGGAAATAAACGAGTGAACCCGATATAAGACAGTCCGCTATGATGGTGGCGGCAGACGCCACGTCTACATGACAACTCAGCGATCGGTCGGCGTATAGAATCATGAGTAAAGAAGCTTACTCCGACGAATTTGTCTGATACGGCCCGGAGATCATCTATGATGGCGCTATCATCGGAATCAGTATACGGTTGAAATTGAAACAAATACTATGAGTTGCCTTTTAATGGTAATCGCTGTCGGGAACAACCCACCTAAGCCTGTCGCTGAAAGCGTTCCTTGTGTGAGAGCGTCTTGAACCTCGAAAATAAGGTGACATACCTAATTGTGTGAAGGTAAGTGCCATCTACGCATAGTCCATGTTAGTAGCAAGAAGACGATAGAAAAGAAAGCTAGAACTTGCTATGATTACTGCTAGGAGGATATTTCCGTGACTGAGTACAATACCAATCAACAGTAATCCTTGCACGTGCAATATAAAAATAAACCGCACCAAACCAGACCCGCATACAATAAAAGCTGATTTGGGGAATAAATACCGTGCGGGAAGGATGTTTGAACACGGCATCATACCTTTGTGTCAAAAATATGATGACGTACTGCATTCCAAATAATCAGTCCGATAGCAGTAGGCGAAGGAATGGGTGACACCTACGTGCAACATGATCGAAGGCTCAAAGAAGAGTAATTGAGCCCGAAGCCTGAACCTCGACCGATCAGCTGACTCACCATTCCCCTGAAAATAGAATAGTAAGGAACATACTCGGATATAATGTATGAATATTTTCTCACCTCCACCCAGAAGTGAGACCATCATAGTTAAGCGGTAAACGACGGACAATCAGATGATAATACATGTTAAACACATCAACGCTAGATGTGCGGTATTGAGAAAGCTAAATGTTTACGATAGGAGTTTAGTGGGATCATAAAAGGAATCATAGATATCTTTCTAACAAGCATACGAGGAGCTAGGACCAACCCTGTCAGTTATGCCTGGGAAACGAAGGGATCGAAAACCTCACGAATAGCTTGATGCCTTGAGGGTCTTCGAAATGGTATCTATAATACCGTATGCCCTGCATAAGAGCGATGGCCCATAGTCTATATGGAGTGCTTCATGTGAGAAGGCCTGTCAGAGGCGTTCACAGAGAATGCTTACGGCGCAGCTATGCCCATAGCTAAAGGTGAAAAATGTCACATTTCTCTTGACTTTCTCAGAAAAAAAAAAAGCGTACCAATCATATATGTATTGGATCCCGCAAATACCTCAGTCGCTGTTTCACCCTCGAAACCCGGAACCGTTATGGTGGCCGTCACCATCGCCATCTTAGGAACACGCTGGAGTGCTGGAGAGAGAGAAGGAAAAAAGTGGGCTAGTAATACTAGCCTACCATCTGGTTCTTTATAATAAACTTTAAAGCATTGGGCAGCACCAAGGGATGAACGCGTGGAAGAAAATATTCGATTTGCAGGCCTACGCTAGTACACGTGAAAGCTGAGTGGTCTAATAGCATTTAGGCGAAATCCCGGAAGATACGAACAGTAACCTAAGGTAACCGCACATGGCTGTTACCAGGCGTTGCAGCTCCCTAAATTGCCTTAGTACGATTAGATGTGGATGTAACCGATTGCAAGACATTATCTTTCCAGAGCTTCCTGTCACTGCCGCCAGGTGGCTACGACGCTCGAATACCGATAGTTGGCACCAATTGGTGGGCGATTTCGAACCATCCGCGGTAAGTCGGTCTTGATTCTTGGGAATCTTTGTGGAAGATGGCGGTCTTTTAAAGAGGGGGTACCAATCTATAATGCACAGATGTATTCAAGAAGCTTTAGTACAGCTTAGAGTCCAAAATCACTTATGGTCTTGCAGAAAGGCATGCAGCAATCACTAATATACCATCTCACAACTGGTATTATAATTTCAACTTACCTTTCACAGCGATGACGTTTCATACATAGTCAAGTTCCTCCAAAGTTCCTCTCCAAATCGCACCCCCAACTCTCCCTGCCAGACTATCCTAAAAAGGCTTTATGCATTTCCTGCGGTATGTCTATAGGATCTGCGCGGTTGTCTGTAGTAACTCACAAATCTTTGAAAATGCTTACCCCGAGATCAACGACGTCTGGACCGTGATATTCAAGATCGGCACCACCGGATGCCGAGAACAAAGCTGAGCTTGAAGTTTCTTCTTAGGTTTGTCTCGAATTCATATTCATTGATGTGTCTAATTCCTCAACAGCTGTAAATAAGCAGCTTCTTGGAGTGTGTGGTCGAAGAGGATGGAAGTGTAAGCCTCGAGGTCGGAGTGAGCCATGTGCTTGGAGCTGCTGGATAAGTAGTTCTTGCTGTCACAACGTTTGTCACGCCATTTTCACGCTGGCCTGTGCGTTGCCTATGCGGCCTGCGCTCCCTTCTCTTCCGTCTGTCGAAGACGTTGGTTTTCACACTAATGAATCAAAAATTAGCACATGGAACAACCTTATCCAAGAGTAGTTCAATTTCACAACGTGTGCAAGCAATCATCTTATATTTATTCAATTCCCTGAGCACATCAGAGAGGGACATGTAATATGTCTCAAGTCATTCCGAGCCGCGGAATATTTCACTAGTTTTCCGAAGAAACTCAAGTCGATGCAGTGCCAGTGGTAAAAACAAAATCCATCGAGACCAGGCGGGGTTCCTATCTGGCAGGAAAATAGCTGACCAAACGGAACTGATTAACATGGTGATAAACCATGCTGAAATCACTGAAAATAATGGGATCATTGTCTGCCTCGACCAGGAAAAGGCTTATGACAGGATTCGACATGATTTCTTTTGGGTGTCACTTGAAAAGGTTGGGATGCTGGAAAATTTCATAAAAACGGTCCAAGCCATGTACCGGGATGGGGAGACAGTTGTCATTATGAACGGCGAAGTAAGCTCACCCTTCATAGTTAGAAGGGGTGTGAGGCAAGGAGACCCTCTATCCTGCCTTTTATTTAACATCGCCATAGAGTCGTTAGCAGAAACACTCCGCGCCTCCACCCTGAAAGGATATAAGATCCCGGGTGACCCAGAGAGGCTCATTGCCACGCTGTTCGCTGATGAGACGACAGTTTTCTTGAGCTCAGACGATGACTGGGACCATCTACAGAATATACTAGCAGTTTGGTGCTCAGCATCAGGTGCGGCCTTTAACGCGAACAAGACGGCTATCATACCAGTTGGGAGTAGATCTTACAGGGTAAACCTTCTGGCCACGAGATCTCTAAACCCGGTCTGAAACCCAATTCCACATGAGGTGGAAATCATGAGTGAAGGGAAACCAGTGAGAGTACTAGGTGCTTGGGTTGGAAACAATATCAACCAAGCAAGTATTTGGGTTCCAACCTTGGAGAAAGTTGAAGCGAACCTTAACAGATGGAATAAAGGCCACCCAACTCTTGAGGGTCATCGACACATAAGAAATGTGGAAGTAGGAGCACGCACCCAATATCTCACCTGAGTCCAAGGCATGCCGAAACAGGTAGAGAAATCACTGGGGTCCCTGATAAGATCTTTCTTCTGGGATGACAAGAAAAAAGCTCCAGTGGCGGCTAAATACCTCTCTCAGACATTTCCCCAGGGAGGCATGAAGATACTAGATTTAGCAGCACGAAACACTGCAATTGAACTAATGAAACTCCAGACTTACCTATCTCTGGGCCCTGACCGGAGTAGGTGGGCAAGACTAGCCGACGATATCTACCTCCATAATATTAGTAAAAGAAAAGGTGTAGTTGATAAAGCCGTGACTGAGAGTCCGTTTTGGCAGTCCTGGCCACCTCTACTAGCCGGGAAATCATTCCTCCCCGAGTCTCTTAAAAGAATGTATAAGGTAGCGGAATTATCCCGCCTTACAATCGATGCTCTAGAGGTCTCAAATGAAATTAAGTGCTCTATGCCAATCTGGTATCACCCTGCCATAACGGAAACCTTTGAGTGGAATGGGAAGTGGGCTAATTGCCTAAAAAAACAGGCACAAGGTTAAGTCAGTAGGAGATCTTACCGATTATGTACACAGAGAGTTCCCCAGAAACCACTCTGGTAGAAGGTGTTGCAAATGCCCGTTATGCAAAGAGATGAAAGCTAAAGGCTGCAAACTCCAGTTGAATGTGGGGTGCATGCTCAGGCTCTCCTCAATCTCCTCCCACCGAAGTGGGACCCTCAGAGTGAAACGAACTCCCTCACTGTGAGCGAGTGGGCAACGACAAAGAATGAGGACTGTGATTCTCCAGAGAAGGGTTTCAATCCAAGCTCTCTACTAACGGAACTGCGGGAGGGTTTCCGAGTCCTAATGCGAGGAGAAATCACATCCACTCACCTCGTTGTAAGGGGAGCTGAGCCCGAAAACCCTGACCATGTGGTCGTTTTCACTGACGGTTCATGCATAAATAACGGGAATGAAAACGCGATTGCAGGGAGCGGCATCTGGTACAGGGAAGGCGACACAAGGAACTTGGCCTGCAGACTACCAGAGAGACATAATACAAACAACACGGGCGAAATAGTGGCGATCCTACTAGTAGCCCAACGCACCCCCCTGGACACCGAGTTGACCATCTATTCGGACTCACAATACACGCTGAATGCTTTAACTCACCACCTGCCGAAATTTGAAGCTAACGGATGGACTGGCGTCTCTAACAGTGAGCTGCTAAAAGCCTCTGCAGGATGGCTTCAACGTCGATCGGCGAGGACAACCCTGATTAAAGTCCGCGCCCATGTAGGCATTGCCGGAAACGAGGGGGCTGATAAAGAGGCTGAGCGGGGGACTTGAATGGCATTCCCTAGCCTCCTAAACCTCTCTGTTCCCCCCAACCTCACTACCCCCGGAATCCAACTCTCCACGGCTACGCAGGTGCTACTATATCGGGCAGTGCTAGCGGGCCGTGTCCTCGAAGAGCGAATAGGAACCCTGACAATTCTAGAAAGAGTCAAATATGAAGTGGAGGATTGGACGGGAGACGTCCCAACACCTGCGAGGATATGGAAATCTGTACGAAATCGTGCGATTAGCCGTAACATCAGAAACTTCATGTGGAAATGCCTGCATGACTCACTTAAAATGGGAGCGTGGTGGCACCACATTCAAGGGAGCGAGATGAATGTAGAATGTGCAGACTGCGATTGCATTGAGTCGATGGAACACATGTTCACCGAATGTGCCTGCTCGGGGCAGGCTGTAATATGGCGGCTGGCGAGACAAATGTGGATCCCGGTTGGCGAACCCTGGCCCCCTATCACCCTGGGTACAATCCTAGGCAGCGGCCTTGCGACTTACAAAACAAGGGATGGCAAACCGGACTCCGGTAAATGACATCTGTTTAATATCTTGATCACTGAATCTGCTCACCTCATATGGAAGGTTAGATGCGAATTTAGAATTAAATGGGGAAGCCAACCTGACAAAAGAATCTCTGACCACGAAATCCACAATAGATGGATAAACTTAATAAGCTCCAAAATCCAGCTGGATATAATGTGCGCCGACGATAGACGATACCACGGTAAAGCCACGGCACTTTACCTTGTTCAAATACGTGGGGACGACTGTTAAAGACAGATAAGATTCGTGGTCTCAGTCCTGAGGACATTACCGGGTTTTTAGTGGGTATTGAAGACTGGCGGCCACCTTAGGCAGAAGCCGGCTTGGAGTCCCACACTCTTGAAAACTTTTCAAAGTGCCTAAAAGCATTTTCCCGGCTTGGATAAATTATATTTGACCGCTCTCAACCTTATGTCTTTATGCAAAATCTTTCTCATAACCCCTATGCTTTCCTCCTCATCCATAAACCTGCTGGCGACAGCCAGTCCCAATAGCTAAGACTCGGAAGGGTGGCCATGCTACTTGTTCCCTTTTAACTATGCTCCATAAAAAATAAAAAAAATCGAACGGGTTTGCCGCTTATGTCGAACCTAGGGGCACGACAGTGATCGGCATCACGGCCTGTTTTCCAACTCCGCGGCACCATTTCTTCCTATTTCTTCTCTGCGTGCCAACCTGTCAAGTCTCTTTGCAACACACTGTCAGCTCAGCCCTTCTATTGTAATAATCGCCATTTTTCGTCAGGAAGAGCATGTGAGGGAGAATGGATGGAGATGGGAATACTTACGACGCTGAGTTGACGCTGAGCAATCTCAGAGTAGTGGCTGGCATCTGGCAAATCACCATAATTTTTGCTCCTGCTCCTCCTATTATTGCCTCCATCAATACAAGTCGATCTCATTCTTTTTGCTCGTCTCAGAATATCCGGTCTGATAAGACATTTGGGGTACTTACCCTGTTATGCATCCAGTCAATCCAGAAGCAGCGTCACATGCCGGTGATATATTACCGGGGATTTGTTCAATCATCCTATGGTGTTATTTTGACGGCTGGATAATCTACTATCAGATACCAATAATCCTTCCATGAAATTTTCGGATCTCCTCGCTTTCGAAAGACGGCTCATATTCTTCTGCCTAATATCGCCCTTTTCAACCACTGCCTCAGATTATCTCATACCGTTGAAGTTTACTGTTCCTCAGATTGCGCAGATATCGAAACGCACGAATGATTTATTCTCATCAATAACTCAAGTGCCATGGTTTGATACGTAATTTTACTCAAAATATCTAGAGGATCATTCTTTTAGGTACTTGATGATCTGATGTACTGATGCACTCGTGTTATTTATCACAATATTTCCTCTGCTTTTATCCAGGTTGCAATTTTGGATTTAGAACTTGATTCGCAATCCAATGAGCCGTCAATTCGTCAGCAACTGGCGAGAGGCAAACCTTCTCATTCTCCTTCCACATACCATATTCTTTTTTGTTTTTCACTCCACGGAACCGCTATCATCGTTCTTCGAGGATCATCTCCAGCCAAAGTATCAACACACAATCTTCTCTAGAAAAGCAAAAATTCCATGAAGCCAGCGAGTAGTCACATATCAGGCATAGCAACATTGTTGATTGTATTCCACCATATGAATAGATTATGACGGAGTCATAAGCACTACGGACTGGGCGGAGTTGTAAAGAAGGAAGGAGAGGTTATTAAGTCATCGGCAGCAAGACGTCCCACGTTCTTCATCTCCAAGGTTTCTCGAGAATTGCTCTCGTTTGTACTGTGATCTTCTGGTCGTGGTCCTCTCATGAAGATAGGAGTTAGTGGTCCACCCGCTTGCTGCTCCGTTTTCGGCATAATGTCCACAACATCAATTTGATACTTAGTGTGGAAAATATCTTCGAGGTTCAGCAATGATCTTCTATCATGGCGTTTGTGACCTATATCTACTTTCTCCGTTGCCGCATTCACTTTATTATAATTATATCTTCGAAGGCTGGAACATGTACATTAAACCATCATTTGGTGCGAAAAATCGTTCCATCTCTAAGATTCGATGTTAGCTTTCAAAAACTCGAGGATTGTCCACTAGTACTATCCCAGTCTCCGCTCGCTCTTAATTGAAGTCCTTCCTCCAATGTTCTAGTAGAAGCCTTCTTCGAATATCTGATGAACTGGATATCAGTGTTTGCCTTTATATTCTCGCTGAATTAATCTGCTCTGATATAGCCCGTCAACATGTTCGAGGATGATGCATTCTACTTTCACCTTGTTATAGGGATTCCTGAAAAGTATATTCAAGCCAAACATTGGGACAAGGGTCCCTATTTGCTGCAATTTCCAACGTTAGTCTATCAGATACTTTTATGCGAAGTGAAACATTTCAGGATCGTCTATCATTGACATCCACGATGTGCTTCATACATAGCCTTGCAACGACGTCTCGTGGCGTTCTCTATTGTTATATTGGTTCTATTGCAACTAATATTGTGCTCACTTCTTAAGAATGTAGATTACCTCCACATACAATTGTTCACTGGCATTGTCTTCCATTTCATTTTGGAGCTCAGACTGATGGTATATATATATTACATTTAATTATTTTGCTTAAGGACCTTAGGCGGGCGACTCTCATCCTCGTTGTCCATATATTGCTCTAATAAGAGTGTTCCTTGAAGATCTAGTCATCCGTCGCTCATGGCAATACATTAAGCTTCGTTGAGAAGATTATGATATGATTTCTGAGCCGTGGTTCAAATCTGGTCATATTTGAGGATCATGTCGTCCTACTCTCATCATTCCCCTTTAACACGTATATCTTCATTATCCTCAAAGGTACTCCATCGATGCTTCCTCAAACGTCTGCTGAGCTTAGGCAATCAGATCGACTATTCACTCCTCTGTCTGACTGGTTTAGTTTTGCTTTGATTTGAGGTTTGAGGTCTCTGCTGTTTTGAGAATGGATAATAATCCGCTGGACCAACCTGCCTGAGACTTGAACTTGATCACGGATATCTCCTCGTCCTTTATTTATAATGTATTAACTACCTTGTAATTTCTAGTCCTAATGTCTTGGTTATTCCTGCAAAGTGTACAGTGTCTCGAGCATAAATACCTAGCCTTCCGCATGGTCATATGGTATATTTGAGCTCGTGAATTTGACACATATAATCTTTGTAGGATCGCCTGCTTCATTGCCCCTTTACTCTCTTCCCCTCCCCCAAGTTCATTTCCTTCGATTTTGTTATTAGTAGAGCTACTCCTCGAAAATGAACCAATCCATCATACTTATCAAAGTTTACGGATTATCTTCTTTGAGAGGTTTTTGATGTACTTTAATACTTTCAGTTGATCGTAGTACGCTCTGAGGACTATCCCGCTCCAACGAGAGTAATACTCACATCATTTACGTTCTCGTCATCGACTCCAGTGCTGGAGGTCGTTTCAAGACCGAGATTCCTAGCTCTAATTGCGAGAGTATATATCGATACCACAGTGTTTTCAAAGATACTTAATCTTATGAGACGACCAGTCAGTTACTTATCTGCTTATCGACGTTCAAGGTTCATTACTTGACAATCATTAATATGTAGAATTTCCAGCTCGACAGTTTCTCCAATAAATAATAAAATTATCAGAATGTCTTCATATTTTCATCCTGAAGACGCAGGTTTTTTAAAACTGATATTTCTGTTATATTTGATTCGAAGATTGTCGTCAAGTTACCTCTCGCATCTTGCCTCTCCTCTCGATAGAATTCCTTTTGTATTGCCCCCTCAAATATTAGGCCCACCGATTATTCGCTTTCAAAGCTTCCATCTTTGGAAGTGGATAAAAAAAGACTGAAGCTTTATCATTCGTAGTCGAGACTCGATGGAGGTCGAAGGAGCGGCAACGAACTTGAGTGCTTGGCATCCCGGCATGCTTTCTAAGTCCGCTGACTCTGTTCCCGTCTCGACACCATCCTTTCGTCTGACACCATACCATCCATCCTGTTGACTCCACTTTATCGTTTTATCGTCTTTGGATGTATCTGTTAAGGAGGATGTGATCCCACAATCTGCCTTAGATAGCACCTGGGAACCAGCTGCTGCATTCCTGTGTCGATCTTGGTGTAGATTTTTGTTGGCTCGCGTGTTCTTCCTTTTGCACTTGAACCATCTCTTTCTTAGTGACCATGATTTTTTAGCTTCGTGCGGGACAATACAACTAGTCGATTCCAATGATGTATCCACTGGCCGCATTGCATGACATCGACCGGTGGAATTAAGTACCTCTTCTCTCAGGGGGCCAACTTACTCAAACCTCCCATGATTGTTTTGTTCCCCAATAAATGGAGAAATTCATACCAGAATCCGGACATGTCTGGATCTTCCTGTATCCATGCCGCGTATATTATTCCCTACGGCCTTCCAATGCTTCGATCTCTATCTCTCAGGTTATCACATATCCTCGCACTTCGTCCCTCGGTCCAGATATCCATCTATGTGAATCAACGATTTATGCGCATTCTGAGTCGTAATCTGATCCATAGTTGACATACTCGATGCTTCTGAGGGTCGACTTGCCGTGTATTATGACTTGGTGTCTTCCTGTCATCCATTACTCGATATTCTTTTTCCATCCTCTGTTCTCTGCTGCGCTCGAATTGCATTTGATACCTAATTATTCCAATTTTGTGTTTCTTTCACTTCCGATTCTTCACATTCAAATCGTCTCATTCTCTCTATGCTATGTCTTTCTCCATCGGAGTCCACATTGGGCCCACATCTGCTGCCTCAGATCGCCAGCGAACCGAGGGTGAGAAAAGGATACAGGATGGGGAGAGGAAAGCAGTGCCAGATCTTCAGGGATCTTCTCTGGCAAAATATCACTACGTAATCTCTCCTTGTGGAGAGCTGGATTGCCTTATGATATCCTTATCCAGATTGCCCAGAAGATCGTGGATCGGCCTTTCCTACTATATGGCTGGATATCCTACAATCTTTGTTCGGTTTCTTCACACTCCCATGCAATCCTTCCTGGAAGGCATAACTAGTTCTTCCATATAGGATATTAATTTGGATTCGAGGCTTAGTAAGTATCCAGGATTGAAGACCATTTTATTTTTCCAGTGCTCCCTCTTGTGAGAATATTTCTCGGATATTTCTTTACTGGAGTCGTTCCGCGAATACCATGATCAACGAAACATTAGGTTTAGCTGTTACTATACATCGGAAGGGCTTCAACCTGATAGAGCTATTTGATGCATTATTTGAGGATGATTCTTTTTGGTACTCAGGTCTCGCGATTTCTATATTCTTTCCAACCTCCATCTACAGCACATCGACCTTCCTCGAAGACAGCGACGTACTCCATAGTATCAAAGCATTTGACATTCATTCTGATGTCTAAATTTTTTAACTGATACTTAAAAGATAATCGTTTCATAGTAGTCTTCGAAGTTTGAGGTTATGATCTGTTACAGCTTTTCGGTGACTTATCTCTGCACTTTTGCCCCATTACAACCTCATTTTTATCACACAGACACTGTCTCTACAACCATCGTTGCTGATCGAGGATACGACTAATCCTGTAGGAAGGCTACATCATGATCCGGGTATCAATGATTTTTCACTATCTCTTTCATCATTTCCACAGTCTCTTTTCACCATAGATTTGCTACTAGGGTCCTTCCTCGAATATCAAGTGAAGTGTATAAAAGTGCTCGTATTTATTCTCCCAGGGGATGAACTTGCTCTGATATACAAATAATACACAATGTCCGAGGATGGTACTTCTTATTTGTTTGCAATAATGCAATCCTTTTCCTTCTTCATGAATCATTATACATCCTTAGCCGTCATCTAATCTGCTAGTCATTATAAAATTCCCGAAAGATATTCAAGAATTAAAACAAATAACCATGTTTGTTGTGATTACCACAATGTTAGCCTATCAGATACTTTCCAACTTATGGAGAAGGCTTTCCAGGATCATTGACGTCCACAATGTGACTCATAGCAGGCCTCTCGACGAGGTCTCTTTGCGTTCTCTAAAAGCAATCTCGCTTTTTCATTTCACTGGCAACTGCTGTAGTCGTTCTTGAGGATATGGATTACCTTCAAGTGCAATTTACTGGTTTTCTTTCCATTTCCATACGGGAAACTGATGTGATACCAGTGATTCTCTTGCTCCATTTATTAAGGATCATCGCCGCTATGCTCATCATCATCCAGTAGGGTCCTCCCTCGAAGATCTATTCAACAGCGCTCTCAAGGCTATATATTAGTGTTCCCGTCCTACCTCAAAGCATCCTCGCTGTTAAACAGGCCGTCTTTTTCCATTAAAATCCCATGTTGCTTCAATCCTCATATCTCCGCTGATCTCACGCAATCGTATCGAATTGTTGACTTCGAAGTCCTGATCTAAGGTCGATTTGATGCTGCATAGACTCAACAGTGGGCTTCGATAATCGACAAATATCTGTTTGAGCATTGATCCTTGAGCTTCCTTCCCATCGTTTATTCCTCATTTGTTACCTTGTAATATCTCCTACTTTCGCGGTAGTTCCTGGATGTGCAGTATCTCCCAAGCAAATACTTCGCCTTTTCCGTTGAAGGGTTGTAGCTACTTACCCTTGGTGATCATCCCGAAACTCACTCGCGCATCCAGGATCCTCGTTCCAGGATACATTGCCCTTTTTTCTTTTTTGAATGTCTTTCCTTCAACTTTTTAGTTGGACCACTCCTCGAAGATGGCTGAACCCTCCAGAGATACATGTTGCCTTTTTTTCTTTGAGAAGGTTTCAGTGTACTTTGGTAATCTCTTGCTATTTTCTTTGGGGATTATACCATTCTACTAATAATGTTGCTTGCATTGACCATTATTTATGTTTTCTCTCTCATTGAATCTGATTCCAGAGTTCCTTTCGTTCTTCCTCGAAGATATTTCGTTACACCACTATCAAATTATCATTTCTAGCTCTGGTTGCTGCAATGTCTATTTGATACTCCGTATTTGAGTACTTCGGGGATCATCGATTATCTGATGGGACTGTATATGCAAGCTATTTATTTCCTTAGCCTTTATCACTCAACTATTCCCTTTGGGATTTCCTGTTGCATCAGCATAATACATCCTCCTAGATGATTTGTGACACCCCAAACATCAAGCCTTCACCTTTTAATCTTAAGGGCGAAGATCACTTGTGAAAGTATATCACTCAGCTTGAAACTTGTTATCCACTCTCTTGGGGGATCTTCTACACTACCTTCGTTGATATCTCTCCCCAATTCACTCCACCTTCGATTTTTATGATAGTTTCGTTCTTCGAATATATTGCTGATCCAGACTC
The DNA here is from genome assembly GCA_000827215.1 of Sphaerobolus stellatus SS14. Lineage (NCBI taxonomy): Eukaryota > Fungi > Basidiomycota > Agaricomycetes > Geastrales > Sphaerobolaceae > Sphaerobolus > Sphaerobolus stellatus. Next base: position 1,343,197 of record KN837083.1, read on the forward strand.
CAGGTTCAGAGCCTTCCTTTGGAACGACTTGACTCGCTCTTGTCGCAAAAATCTCATTTGCCTGATTACGCCTGCTAACATGATCAGACTTGGGTCATAGCCTGACGAGATCGGCATGTAGCCGATCAAGTACTGGTCAGGCTCTGACCAGATCAGCACGTAGCTGACCCAGTCCTGACACAGCAGGATCAATTTCAACAAACTATAATAAATATATCTTGATAAAAGTCGAACCATATCATGTCTATTTAATGAAGTTCTGCAATGTGGGCTTGTTCTGACTAATTCGAGTCAAATTAAATAAACAACTAGCTATGTTTTTCATAATGACTGAGTTGTATTACTTCTGTATAGCGAGACTTCAGTTGCTTTCCGGCTCATATAAACAGTTGAAATCTACTTATAACATAGTTCTCTCCATCCACCAGAAAGCACTCAATAATTTTAGATACCTGTTTTATTTATTAATCGAAATATCTATGTTGAGAAAGTGGAGCTAGAGAAATAACTATCTGGAGATTGTGTGCCATGCCCTGCAATAGCAACAGAAGATATCAGTATCACAAGTGACTGTGGCCTAACGGTTACAGCTTCACACTTTTGTGCGCTCACAGGTCAAGAGGTTTTCTCTGCCGTTTTTCCTGGGGAAGAACATCACTCAATCCGTTTGAGTGTTTTCTTCAGAGTAAATTGGGCGACGATCACACGTCTTGCACTGAGGATGTTTCGAGTGTTAGTGAATTGAATAACGTCGCAGTATATTTGCTTTTGATCCGAGTCAAGCCCCAGATTATCTCGGAATGTTATAGTTTCTTCCTGCCAACCTCAAACCATACTTCTTTGGTTCATACCTCAGTATGCAAAGTCCAATTGACTTGCTGCAATCGATGTTGTTGTTTTATGTATGGGTATTAGGCTTACTTATGTCTGCCTACCGAGGCTGGTCAGTAAAAGGAACAATGTCCTTCACCACTTGGACGGAGGACGGCTTCTGATGACGGCTTCTCGGCATAAGTAATCGAATGTAATTTCCAGGTCCGCACGGCCCGGTCTTGCGCTCGCATTTTTCATCGCCAGGCCCTTCTTTCTTTAAGACGGTACTCCATTATTCTTCCATCCCTAGCGAACAGCATATGCAAAGACAACTCGAAAGACAACTGGATGTCTAGCTACTTACTCATGGGACCTGATCGGGCTGATGATTGCATCCAGTCTATGCATTGTCCACGTCACGCCGGTGTTGTGTTAGGATTCCTTGCTGCCTTCCTATTGCTCTCTTTTGTTGCTCTCTATCATATTTAACCTTCTTAGACAGAATCGGCTCGATTAAACCATCGTAACAGGCTCTCGATTTCGAAAGAATTATCCAATAATCAACTCTTCAGCTTTCGTCTATATTTCGTTCGACGTTAATCGTCGTGTTTATACAGGCGTTATGCTCCTTCATG
>KN837083.1:1346504-1365279 GCA_000827215.1 Sphaerobolus stellatus SS14
TGCACTCTATAATGTACAATCCGCATGTCATCCAACATGGCATACCATACTTCAGGACTTCTTTGCATGATGGCGAGGTTTGTATTATATACGTATGGCAATCGGTTAGTTTGTAGACCAAATTATAAGCTGAGGAACGCCTGCTCCGCGAAGTTTTCAGGATATTTTGCTATCGAGAGCTTGACCAATACATCTATGAATGTATCCGAGCTTGTGTGTAGGAAAAGAACGCCGGCGTTGAATCCGATCATGAACCCGGTATTTACAAAAATATTCGGAATAGCAGCGAAAATAAAAGGTAATAGGAATAGTTCTTCAAAATTGCGGCGAACGAGTGTCAGCGTCGAGGTAGACGAGGCTCTTGATCTATATGCGATCAAAAGTCCAAATGTTCAGTTTGGAATACTGGTGGCGATAATGATCAGATACTGATTTGCCGGATGGAGGATGAATCCAAGGAACCGAATGCGGTGTCCAACCAACAGCACGCGCTAGGCATAGGGTCCGATTGGAGACTTGATCAAGGATACACATCTGGATCTTCCGTGCAGTGATATTTGCAGCGACGAGGGAGTGCCGGAGGGTTAGGATCGCAGGCAAGTAGTCGTCGGTATAGAGGGAGCTGAGAAGGCGTGTTCGTTTGGTTTGAAGGGCGTTGCTGACAATGAAGGATGTCCTAGCCCATGCTCATATGCAGACTGAACGCTGAACGGTTGAGATATTGTTTCTGGAAAGGTAATCAGTACATATGAGAAAGAATTTGAGTTTTACGTTCGTCGTTTACTGCGGTCTATGTTACTGTGTCTCGGTAAATTGGCATGCGTGCCGCGTCAGATGAGATCGTCAGGCCCTCGCCTGTGGGGAAAGCGCCTGGTAACAAAGAACAGATACATACTTTTAACATACTTTTCTACATCTGTTCGACCTCAAAGAGTGAACCGACAAGGCTAGGATGTTGTTGCGCTACCGAAGCGGAAGCGGAGTGGGTCGGTCATAACGGTCACGAATCACGATGGCGACACGCTGTCTACGGCCGAGAAGGCCGAGCGGAGTTGCAAGACCGATTTGTCCAATCACAGTGCAACGGGCTTTGCGTTCCGGACTGGGACCCATGCCGGTTATTTCCCTCCCTCCCAATACATTAGTATAGTAATTGCAATGTCCACGTAACGACCTCAATCCAACCTTAAGACGAGTGCAGATGCACTACAGGTTGCAACACAATTTATTCTTCAAATAACGATCCAAAAAGGTGTAAGCTTTCGGGACTAAGTATTTCCTTATACTCTCATCTTATAATACAGGATTTCGTCAATAGCATATCCTTTCTTCTTGCCTACGCGTTTGCTTTCTACTATTTAAGAGGCACCCGATTTGATTAGTGTCTCGCTAGGTAGATGTCGGTCTTCCCTTGCCTCGACTATAATGCCCTTATTTAAGTTTATGTAGTTCTCGATTTTAAAGTAAATAAATATTAGAATCCATGTCTCTATCTAGGTCAATTCTTTCGCTCTTCAGTATTTAGTATACACATTGGACTTGGCGGAGATGCACGTTATTATTTAATTTTAATTTTTCTCGGTGACATCACATAACATTAACAATACCAGCAAATTGAGGCATAAAATGCTCATTTCAGATTTAGAATCAGATGAAGGGTGCTTCTTTCAATGTGTACTAATCCAGCATTCATTTCTCTCTCTACGCTACTTATATTAATGATTCTAACATTTTGTGTGTCTAGTGCAATAGCAGTTTTGCTTCCGAGCGGTATTATCCATCTTCTCGGGCATCATTACGGTCACAATCAGATCTTCCCACTGATAACATCTCTCAGGAAAACCCTTCCACTGTTAAGCACATTCGAAATAGGGCATGTCAGTTATGGTTGGTAACCTTTATTTTCTCTGCATACGTCTTCTAACTGCGGTTATCATCCAGGCTGCGCCTGATTACGGACCGCCGAAACAACCACCGATAAACCGCATTCCCATCGACATCCTCCCAGAAATATTCCTTTTCGTCGTCCCTCTGGTACCGATAGATCTTAACGAATGGCCATATGTTCGATATCCGCTGAAGTACAAGCTCCCTGACACCCTTCCGGTTCTTCTCTCCTTGACCTCTGTATGTCGCACATGGCGAGCTGTACTCAGAAGAATGAGTAGAGTCTGGTCTCATATCATCATCGGACGCAATTTCGAAAGGCTCGATTATATAGAGAAATTTGTGAAGAGATCTAAGAGACAGCCTCTCTATATAGAGGTCGTCTCAGGACAGTGGGGAGGACAAGAGCTAAGGCACGTCCAAAAGTTAGCATCGGTCCTTCGTTCTTATGCGTCGCGGATCCGGGTCTTGTTATTTGACATCGGAAAGTCTCCACGACGTGTGGTACTTGATAGGGAATTTTTTCGCGGTCCGGGAGAGCTTTCCATGCCCTTGTTAGAGGTTCTACAGGTTATTGAATCCAGAGGCGACGACGGAGTTTCTCGCCCTACTCCAAAACTCGTAGCACCCAGACTATCGCGTTTTACGCTAGTGACGGACATGGGGGAATCATCGAAATTACTGAATAACCAGAAATTTCTAGACCAAGCCACGTTGTCTTCTCTAAAGCAGGTCATCGTGCCTAGATCATCATTCACCTCCAACGACCGGCTCATGGCGTCACTGTCGCAGGTGGAGAGTCTATGCGTCCGTGATTTTCGGGGACCTGTGCGTATACCTCTTAATCTAGTGGAATTGACGTTGGAACCCCTGGTGTCCCGCGATATTAATCTAGATGGAATCGAGGCACCTGGATTGAGGACAATAAGGATAGCACCGCAGCATGACCTTACTCCAATTCGTTGTTGGCAGACCCATGTTCGTCCTGGAATAACCTGTTTAGAGATAGGGAATGTTGAACTGGAGCATGCATCACTTGTGCAGATCCGAACCATATTCCCGAACCTCGAGATTCTGACTCTATCCAAGAGTCGATTGTTGGGTTTTGAAAAGCGAATGGAGCTCAGAAATTTGTTCTCGTGTCGTCAATTGAATCTGTTTTCGGTGGATACCCAGGACTCTATGTTCAAGTTCTCACTTCAGGATCTAGCATTGAACAGAGAAACGGACGATCTTCCCCATATCGTACGTATTCTTCCGAAGAAAACGGAGAGAGTGGTTATCAAAGTGCTAGCAGGGATGTATCCGGAATTCATCCAACTTCTGAAAACCAAAGATATACCACGATACTGCCCAGTAAGTTTTGACGGTGTAGATTTCAGATTCAAGTATCTCTTCGGACAAGTCTCTTGGTCTTTAGAAAGGAATGTCTTTAGCCAGAGAGACCGACGCCTCCTTAGGCTGGTAGATATGGACACCTACATGCTAAGTGCTATTGGTGACGGATCTGATGGATCTGATGAAGAATTCCTACGAGGAACATGACGATGATGAAGAACTGAAGAACATGATACAGACACAGATGCTGAAGACAAAGATGAAGACGAACTAGGACAATCACGCGATGGAGAGGTCGATTGAAGCCATGGTTCATGGGTCCATCAAACCCAAAGGCTAAGACTCTACCAGAGGTGGAGATGGAGCAATGCGTGTCTGTGTGCTCGGAAGTCTGCCTGGCCTTTGTGGTACAGTAAAGTAGAATGTTGAAACTTGAGAATATTGTGTTAAACATTTCAGTTATGTATTCTTTGGTTAAGTAGCTGTAATTTCATTGTTATCATTATTTACGCATTGATCTATAGGGTGATATAAGTATTAATCTAATGTGTTTTTAATTTTTCAATCTGCCGAGACAGCTTCCGAGCGGGATTATCCATCTGCTCAGGGCGAGAGCATCTCTTTCCGCTTCCACCACCTCGCAACACTACCTCTCCATTAATACTGATTCTAAGTATTTTATCAGCCCACAATTTTATATATGGTTAGTCATCTGCTTTCTCCTGTCTGCCTGCTCCTAAATGTCACCATGATCATCATTCAGGATCAGCTCGATTTTACTGCTAACGCATCGCGTACAAATAAACATCCGAAAACGGACCAATCACCGATGACACGTATTCCCGTCGAACTTCTCCAGAAAATATTTCTCCTTTCCATTCCGTTATTACCTGCCAATTTGAACGAATGGACATACGGCCCCCATTCCGCTACTCAATACCGGATCCCCTCCTCGTGTTGCTATGCTTGACCTCTGTCTGTAGCACGTGGCGGGCTGTCCTTCAAGGAATGGGTAGAGTCTAGTCGAATGTCATAATCACAGACATACTTGAAAATATCGAACGGCTATCCTCTGGACATCGAAACTCTACAGGGAAACCAACGTCAAAATAAACAGTCCATTGATGCATTGGCAAAACTGCTCCGTTCTCATGCCTCAATGATCCGAGTCTTGCTACTTTTCAGAAGGAGCAGCTGCCCCGATAGACGTGGAATTCTTTTCCGACACCGAGCAACTTTCCATGTCATTATTGGAAATACTTCAAGTTTATTCGTATGGAAGGCGCATGTTCGATCCATACACTCCGGAGCTTGTGGCTCCCAGGCTTTCACGTCTCATTGCAGACCGATGGGATTACTTGCAAATCTTGGCAGCCAGGAAAAAAATCCTGAATGTCGATACGTTGGCTGTTCTGAAGCAGGTCGGCGTAGCAGTATTATCCCCGCACGATGATCAACTCGTAGAGTCAACGACGCAGGCACAAAGCATATGCATTAATAGTATCCGGTCGCCACAATGTACCTTTACGTTTCTCAACCTGGTTGAATTAACGTTGAACACCTGGACATGGTCCAAGATCCATCTGGACAGAATCGACGCTCCAGGATTAAGACCTTGAGGATTGCACCAACAGCTCATCGCTTCCACGATCGAATTCGGTTGTCCTGGCGCGTTCGTCCTGAAGTCACCTGTTTGGATATAGGGAAGGTTTAGTTGGATTACACGTCTCTCGTGTAGATACGCTAGGTATTCTCGAACCTTCAGACCTTAACACTTTCCAATGGCGGCCTTTGGGATTATACTCCTGGCAACATGTGTATCAAGAATATGTTCTCATGCTGTGAATTGAACCTCTTCTGGATGAGCATGAAACTATCTAATTTCAAGGTGCTAATTAGAAGGCTCAGCGCCTCGAGAAAGGATAGTGACGGATTCCCCAGTATCATCCGCATTCTGCCAACAGAAAGGAACAGACAGAGGGGTATATCGCTCTTTGCCGAGTGGTACCCTGGGTTCGTGGAATCTATGGCGATCAATGATGTATCGAAATATTGCCCAGTAGCTCTTGCGGATGACGAAAATATGGGTGGACCCGTGGGTTATCTGAGACTGTATGATTCAGACTAATCTGGAGACGAGTAAGAAGAAGAGAATAAAGATCAAGTCCATGGATCGGGGAGAGGACAAGATGCGGCGCGCAATTCCCAAACAGAGATCTACTAGAGGTGCCGCATCCTGTAAGCCGACTCTGTAGACCATCCTTCAGCTCCAAAGATATATCCAAGTTGTAGTGTATAACCAAAGAATTTGTTTAAAACTTTTATAAATAAATATAATATCAAACAGAGTTTTCCAATTAATGAGCTGATCCACTCGTGTAACCTTAATGAGCGAAGACACTGAGATCGAACTGGCCAGAAGCGGAGACATCGGTGTACTGATGACCAACTGCAGTGGTCCATCTAAGGATAAAATTGAAGGCAATAATTAGAGAGAATCAACGGAATAAGATGATTGATACGCACCCTCCGAATGGCGTCCCCATCGTAAGTGTCTAGTCAAAGTCAGCAAATGAAAGGCAGCTAGCTGGTTAAGGCGAAGATAAACATACTTGGACATTATTGAACGTAGCGAACCAGAGAGGAGCGGCATTATCGAGAACAAAGCTAGTGGATCCAAACAGTGTGCTCCATTCCTATGAACCACGTAAGTATCGAATGATTATTTTGTAAGAACAATACATACTCCTGGGGTACTATAGATACCGAAGTTGAATCCGGTGGCCTTGATGGCAGCAATGAGAGACTGAGCTTGAGCGATATTGCCGGTAGAGCCATAATTCCACTAGAATAGCACAGTCAGATTATTTCAATACGAATAAACGAGATGCATCACGGACATTGTTGCAAACAGAATCCTGTTCGAGGTCGACCCAGATTGTACCGATGTCCATAGCATTTTCACTGAATGTTTGACTGATTGCCGCTAATTGCGTCGCATAGCTCTTGCAGTTATTGCCGCTTCCATTACAGGGGAACCAGTACATATCGATGTTTGTAATACCAGCCGCCCTTGCATTCTTGTACGAGGCTACGAAGTTAGGATCGACTTCGCCGCCAATACTGCATGCTTCTTCATAACCACGGATGATGGCCTTGGTGAATCCTTCACTGAGAGCTTTGGCATACGTCGCTTCAGAGACGAGGGTAGATGAATCCACGGCTGAGACAAGTGCGAGCGCGGACGTGACGAGGGCAGGGAGAATGAGAAGAGAGCGGAACATGGCTGGAAAGTAAGAAGGTAAATTCCCGTATAAGGCAACAGAACGTGGTGGACACCTTTATATATCGATATTTTCTTACGAACGTTCTGTCATGATCATATGCCCACATGCTCTAAAGCAATAATTATGCAGCGAAGCATGCTATGGTCGAGCAGGTGGCGCACCCTTATCCTATCGTGAAGTCTTCTTAGACCAATACAATATTCCATAGGCCAATACACCCTTACAACGCATGCGTCGAAGTACTCGCTCCAATTGCAGCCGTCACATAATGAATCTTTTCCTGTCAAATTCCACATGAGTGGCTGATAGCCGCACCAAAAGATAATAATAAATACAATTAGGTGCCCAAAATAGACAAGCAGCAGACTTCGGCCTCCGTATACGTGGTAGCGAGATAGGGATACACATTGAATTCGAGGATCCGTGTGTTCAGAGAACAAAATCTACCGACGGAAATCGCATAGGATTGAGATACAACGGAGATGGGTCGGTAGGGACGGACATAAGAGACAATGCGAATAAACCAGCTAAATAGGAATCAGGAAATATCTCAGCCGCCAACGTCTTTAACTCCATCCTAGACCCAACCTATGAGAAAAGACGTTCTCATCAATCTCATAATACATTACTAAACAAAAGAGCAAAACAAACTCACACCATCCCGTTCTCCTCTCCTCGTTCGGCTGATTCATAGGGCTGTAGAATCCCGCAATCTTCTTCTTGTAACGCAAAGACGATAGCACACGATGCCCTCCGCCGCGAACGACACGCTGGGTCCATGTTGCCTACAGGGTACCCCTCGGAATAGGCAGCGGATGCGTGTCTTCCCGTAGAAACGCCTTGATGCCAGAAACTTTTGAGAAGGGTCCAGGCGAAATGATAGGCGCAGAATAGGTATGAATAATGTCGGAACGATGAGGGAAACCGTAGAAGAGGTTGAAGGACTAGAAGTCGGTCTTGTTAGGAAACAGATGCTACACCGAACGTCAGCAAGGCAAAAGCACAATAGGCATGCTCATACTCACTATGAAAGGTACCAGCAGCAACGACCCCTCATTAACGGCTGATAATCGCCATTCCGCCTGTTGTCCATCTTAACATTCGACTCGTCCTGCAAGATGAAAGGCCCAGTCTATTCCCTAAACCCGCCCAGCAGACCTTCAAACCACCATGGATGGCTAAGGATATGTTGCGCGCGCCAGCCATCCCTGCCCTCGACTGTGGCACGTTCCTGGGATTCTGCAAAGAACCCTCATTGGTTTGCCTCAAACACATCTCATTATGCACATTTGCAACGCCTGCTTCAAGTTTTATCATCCGTCAACTTTTACTCCATAATGGAAAAGCGGAACATTGCTCACCTTCCCCTCATTCCCTGTTGTATCTCGATTCCGCCCCGGAACGTGACAGTCCGACCTTTCCGCTCCTACCCGTAATACCATCCGCATTCTTCCTGGCCGGATGCACAGGCAGGGCTCCGTGTCCTTCACCCTGTGCAATACTCCGGAGGACCTGCTGCACGCGATGTCGTATTCCCCATCTTTTGCAGCTGACGGGGAATTCCGATGTGGTAAGAAGGTTTAATTGGGAACCTTTTAAGGGGGTCATCGTTGGAGCAGCGCGGATGGGTGTGTTCCCGTCGGCGTTTACGATGCAGCCGTGGTTGGTGCTTGGGACGGAATGTTGCATGAAGGGATATACTGGAAGTCGGATGATTGGGTATTGGAAGCAACGAAATGATTAGTATGATGAAGAATCATGCTAAGTAGAATTGTACGCACCATGGTGGAAGGCAGCAGCACCAGCAACTAGCACCAGACTTCTGCAGCAGCAGCACCTCTCGTTCCACCTGGATCTATTGTGCATATGTCTCTCATCCAGCAACACCGCAACACGCCTCTTTCACGCCAGCGACACCCCGATGCGTAAGCTTATTGTCCGAATCCCTGCTCGGCAACCCTTGCTTTTACTGCGGCGCTCTCTCGGGTTCTCTATATCTCTTTCATCAAATCTCTTCGCCATCTTCTCCTCTCATAGCTCCGTCCTACATATTTCTTCTTTGGACCGATGAGGTAACTCAGCGCCCGCTATGTGTAGGCTTGAAAGGACCACTTTCATGGCCGATGATAGGCAAGCTCTTGGGTGCGTTATGGTAGTTTAAAGACGCTGCATTGGTTTGCAGAGTCCTGGCGAAGTCGTGGGTGGGTTGAAACCGAGTTTCGTGTGAGGAGAAGCCGTGCCGCTGGTGCAAAGCAGGCGTCGTGGTGCGTTGCCTCGTATTGGACGATCTGTGTTCGATATAGGTTGCCGATGAGTGGGCTTGATATCAGAATTGGAGGACTATAGACAACTGGCAGATTGGCATTCGAATGTCGAGGGACGAAAAAAGAAGCTTACCAGTAGCAGCACCAGGTCCAAGGATTCCAACCTGCTCCAACTTATCCACGACACCTTGCTGCTCTGTGCTATTTAAAACGCTCTTCGCACCGTGATCGTTCTCTCTGCTTCGCGCTTGTCGTAAGCACTAGGTTCTTCATCGCGTGACGCTGCACCCAAGTTCAGCCAGCATCCAAACCCCAGGAGAATCAACTCACAATTATCGAGTATCTACTAATTATGAGAATGTTCCTCCTTAGTCGCTCCAGCAGCATTGTCGACCGCACTACTACAAGTTGCAGAACCCACTCGCCAGACCGCCTAAGCGTTGTCGTAACGCGCCCAAGGATAATTGATGCTTATTGACATAGTTGAGTTATTATTCTAGGTTCGGATTCAGGTTTCGACATAGAAGGGACGTGGTTTGGTCGTGTTTAAGAGCTTTGAGCTTAAAGAGCGGGCGGAGTGCAGTTGTGTTCGGCCTGTGGGCGTATGTGGATAGATCACCTGATACCCTCGCCAATTTCGAGAAAACATCATAGCTGCTTTTCCAGGAGATGGATGATAACGACGTGCGCTGGAGGCGGGTGCTGTGACGCGGGTAACGATAGAGTGGAGCGGGAGCTGGAGTGGGTTAACCTCATGACCCCCTGCACGCATGCACGAGCTCCGCGCCGCGACTTGCGCCAATATCCTCAACATTCAAGTCCCAAGGAGGTGTAAGGGAGACGAGCTCAGCTCAGAGTCCAATCTGTGAGTGCATTTATTCGGGGCCCGACGCTGCGTGCGTTCCCCATCCTCCCTTGGGGCCCAGCGCTGCGTGCGTTCCACCCCCGTGGGCCCAACGCCACGTGTGTCCCCCTCCCTGCGCCCGACGCCAAGTACGCCTTCCGTCCCTGCTCCAACCCGCGGATTACCCCGTCTGGCCAATTGTCGTCTGGCGGTCCCATTCCTCTGAGTCTACTCTATTTTCCGCAACTCCGACTCACGCTGATTGGTTCACACCGGTTATGCCACGGAGCGCCTTCTGCGCTCACACTTCCCGCGTTATCATACTGCCACACTCCTCGTCACACTCCGCGCAAAAACCTTAACATTATATAGCCCACATACTGCGGCTGGCGCGATTGCAGCCTCTCGGTGCAGCAGGCTACCTGACCCGTCTACGCAGTATGTGGCTGCGGCGTGCTGCGACCGTAAGCATAAAGGTGTGCAACACATTGCTTACAAATGCAACACGCTAGGCAGCAAACTGGCGTTCCGTACTAGGACCCATGCCGGCCATTCCTCCTCCTCCAGTATTGAGAGTTTGACCTGGACTCTCAGGACTCGCTCATGCAGTGCAGTTTCAAATACCCTGTTTCATAACTTGTATAATCCATCTATTCCAATAATAACTTCAACGCCAAAAGAAAATAAATAAACAGATATCTAAATAATGATCTAGATGGAATCTAAATGTGTCTATAGTATGGTGGTATGAGAAGTCAAAAACCACAGTGGCAATTGGGCATCTATGTCTCCGGAACATCAAGGTGTTTAAACTTCACAGCAGGTCCCGGACCCCCCTCCACCGCCACATTAACATCATCATCCTCAACCTCAAGATCCCATCCCGTCTTCGCTTTCTTATTCCGCGTATAATGACGGACTAACGGATAACTGTCACTCGGGCCCTTATTCGTCTCTGAAGCTATGGGAGGAAGAGGATGGTCAGTCTACAAATTATCCTATTGTAAACCATACGTACCGTCGATGTTATACAAGTTTTGCAGAGCCGATGGTGACGGTGGTGGATGCGAATAATATCGAGATGTTAGGGTATTCACTTGGTCACGTACGCCTGCTTCCATATGTTCGCGGATCGTACGGCGGGAATTTAAGCTGTTGAGAGTCCGAATTTAGATATATACATATGAATGCATGATAATAATGAGGGAACGTACGAGACGAAAATAGAATTGACGTAGACTGAAATGATTATTCAGAGCCGTTAGTTAAAGAAGGTATAAATCGATGAATGGCAACGCACTCTGCCCTGCGGGGACGAAAAAAATCTCCCATAGAAACAATCGTTTCGGCGAGAAGAAATACTGGAATTAAAGCGAATGTCAATTCAAAAACAGTTGTCCAGTCAGATGTGATATGAGACATACCAGCAAAAGGGGGAGGAGCGCCATTACCCTACAGCGACGTACTATGATGAGAGATTAATTAAAGCGAAATAAAAGCATGGAACGTACGTTGTCACGATTCCGAAATTCATCGAGTATGTAATGATCTTGTGCAGGGCGATATGTGTGCTAAGGCGAGAACCATTATTAAACAGAAACGATGGAGCAGAAATTACTATAAAAGACGAACCTAATATGCATCGTAGGTCTCTTTAAGAAATAGATGAGTGAGCCTGAGATGAGGCAGTCGGCGATGAGCGTGACAACTGATGATGCTCCTTGGAGATACTAGCGTGAAAATAAATAAAAATAAAAAGATATAAGTCTGGTTATACAGCGGGTAACTTACCATAACAAACTTCTGCTCCACTATGTGCACGTCGTCCAAGATCATGCTATAACGCAGATCAGAGTACAGTCAGACATGGATAGCAAAGCACGACATACGCCTTAATCGTCGTCGCTAAAGAGAAATGAGATAGTTAAGTCGAGAGCAAATACAGGCAGCTTAATATTGAAGATTCCTTACCTAACCCAGTCGCTAAACGTAAAAGGTCTAACAGCGTAAGAATTGGTGAAACATGAATAAATATGTTAATTAACCTAATTGTCCGAGGGAAAGCACCGCCTACATAGTCATTTGAGTTCAAAGTCGCTCGTGGATGGGACGAACCAAAAAAGGACGCACGATGATCATAACGAGCCATACATTTCCGTTGCTCACTGTAAGTATTTAATGTAAGCACTCCAAGACAAAATGGGAAATGTGTTGAACTCACCGAACCAGACTCGCATGCAATAAAGGCTGAATAGAATTGGGGAATAAGTTTGGGAAGAATAGCGGTGGACAGCGCATCGTACCTTTGGGTATATGATATAATGATATACTGTGATATCGTACAGATATGGGCGGTCCCGTGTAAAAAAATTCGAATTTCGCGTTATATCACTGAATAATTAATTTCGTTATACACCACCGCCAATCAGAGCAAATATTTTTGTAATACGGTACCGCTTATTTAATTTTCGTTATAAACAAGCCACATGACGCAGAATCATTTCTGGAAACAAGCATGTGACAATTATTTTCGTTATAAACAACTAGAATTTCGCGTTATACCACTGAATAACTAATTTCGTTATTTGTTTCTATTGTGTGAATTAATTAATGGATTAATTTTTTTTTAAATATCGGGCTTGTGATGCCTGAACAGCTCTTACTTGAGATATCTGGACTGCTCGGCTATGATCAGGCAAAATAACGCTGAACAGCTGAACAGAACAGACTTGTCTCTTAAATCTGATCAGCTGAACAGGCGAAGTCGAGCTGAAGACCTGATTTGGCCATATCAGGGTACTTCAGGTCATTTCGATTTTTGCGACATGTCTTACATTTGACATTTAAGAGTCTTTGTGGTTGCCATTCGAGGTACAAGGATGCCATCAGATTGGGTGCCTAGAGGTTGCCAGAACTTGTTGACCTCTATCTTATACACACCAACTGTGCTCTTCTGCTTAATCCATGTTCCCATTCATTCCAGTAAAATTCCCACAATTGTTCCACGAGGTAGCTAATTCTTTTAATTTCATACAGGCGACAACTCAGACGAAGGGGGTTTACATGCAGGCCTACAAAGTTCATGACCCCCGCCTCCCCGGTTCTAAAATATTTGGCAAACATGCATTTCAATTTGGACAAAATACTTCAGTTAAGCACGTAGCTTAACCGGATACACGAGAATTATTGTACTTTCTCAGATATTTGAGACTAAATGTTCGGTAGATGCAATACCTTCTAAAATGATTTATGATTACTAATTGTCTACATATCTTAAGGATTTCTGTTATGAAACATTCCTCCTTCCTGCTATGGCTGATACCAATCTTCGCAATATTGTATTCACTCTGTACTATGTAATTGAGTACATTCGAGAAGGCTGTAGGTCACAGCCGTACGTCCAAGTTAGTAAGCGACCTTCTAATGCAGGGATACTTTTGAAAAGAGTGAAAACATTTTCATTCAAACCTCGCTTCTGCAAACAGCTGCAGAAGTACAATGGAGCACAATGGAGCAATCAGGTGAAGTGTCAACAACCTCGACACTCCCATATAGGTGCGTGCGTCCCTGGCCGATATTGGGTCACTCCTGCAGAGGCTTAGTTCAATCGGTGAAGCCATGTGTTTAGAACCTTTTGCTACTTTGCACTCCACTATCAGCATGGTTTTGACCTATAAATACGTTATCGAACTTGGTTGCTCTACGTCCCTGGAAATTACTCGCTTGAAATATGTGAGTTTCGAAGCTTTTATTTGACTCGTAAATAAGGATAAATCTACGGCATATTTCAGCTTGGTTTATGGAAGTTGGTCAAATATGCCAAAGCGCGAAAGAACCTCATGCTTGCCATTTGTTGATAGTAGGCCGAGCAGTGCCGAGCAACCGAGGTGAGTATCCTTCTGTCAAGCGTTCCGATATTTCCGTGGCCCTCAATGGAATAT
Source organism: Sphaerobolus stellatus SS14 (assembly GCA_000827215.1). Taxonomy (NCBI): domain Eukaryota; kingdom Fungi; phylum Basidiomycota; class Agaricomycetes; order Geastrales; family Sphaerobolaceae; genus Sphaerobolus; species Sphaerobolus stellatus. The sequence continues at coordinate 1,360,066 of KN837083.1, forward strand.
ATACCTCAACTTTACTTTCCTTACTCAGCTCAGAATATTCTCCTTGACCCTAGTGGCTGTGCCGACTGTCAATCCGCGGAGCGAGCACGACAAAAGAAGCACGTTCAAGCGGACAATCTCGTAGATGGATGCGTAAATGCACCCTTACATACACTGAAACTGTCACTAATGTATCGAATACTAACTGACTGAAGTACTTCATATGACCCAGAAAATCCGAAGCTTTCAAGTTTCTCATGCTAGATGTCACCTTCGCTTAAGCTATAACACAAAGGAGACTAGGGATGCGTCATCCCTGCGCGGTCGATTAATGAAGAACACCACTTATTTATCCGCAATTCGCGCGGTCATGGTATATCAAATCGCGCAAAGTATACCGGGAGCTCTGATACGAGCTGATACGGTGCCACAGGTCTACGTCGACTTAAGTAGTCTAAATGCGCACGAAAAAGTAAGTTTGTGGCTCAATCTATGTGACATGGTTATAATATCTTATCCTTGGCGTGAGCAGGATAGATTGGTAGTAAGCCTCCAGACACTGCTCTGATGAATGAATTCCACACCAGGTGGGATTTAGGGGATTGTAACACGACCAAACGGTCACTTTTCCATGAGGCTCGACACTTCCGAAGATCCAGTCTTACAGGGTCGACTGAGAAAAGAAAGTTTCTGACAGGCGTTCTACGTTTTCCTGGCCAATGAGCTAACCGAGACAGGTTCCTGAGTCCATTGTCCTTGCATAAATAGGATAGCTCACCTCACTCCCCACCCACTTTTCGCCACCACACCAAGTCGACAGCAAATTCTCTACACAACTCGACACTCACCGTGCCATTCATACTACTTCCAACATGTTCCATCTGCGCTTTAATAGCAATGTTTTAGAATTGGATCTGCACGGTGTGGCGACACCTCCCCCGGCATTGGTGTACGACCCGTATACCCCACCTGCTAGTCCGATGCCAACCCCTGGCAACATCGTTCTGAGCCCACTGGAGTTGCACTGGTGCGTTATTATTGTGCCACTCACTTTTCGCGCTCTTACTCACTCACCGACAGGATGCAGGTTAGGGCTATAGGTAGTGGCGTACCATTGCATAACATCTCAGACCATGATCAAGCGTTGGACAATTTCGACGCATTGCGTCAATATGATCCATTGCTGTGAGTTATCCCGCCTCTGGTAGGTAGCAGTTTGTATTGACTGCGGTTTATAGGGACCACAATCCAGACCTTCCCACACTGGAGGAACTTAATAGTTTCGAGGGGATATATCCACGGTACGCATGCAATTTCTTTGATAGCGATTGATATTAACATTGTTTGTAGGGAAATTATAGCCACGAACGTCAACTTCACGACGGCTTCTCCAAGGATAACACCACTCCCCTTCGTTGGTGAGCTTATCAGGTATGTCTTCGTTTTGACAAGTGTGGATCACTACTAATCAAATATATTTAGAACTGATAGGCCCGCCAACACAGTACCAATTGTAAGTCGCAGGACATCGCCCGCAGATCAAATTGTTGCGGCGCGATACACTGCGATACAATCCGACACGATGTCGGCGGAACCTCTAGTTGAGGGGTTAAATGCAGACTCTCCTACTCGTGTAATATCCCATTCAGCTCTATCGCGGATATATACACCATCGCCATACACCTATGGGGCGCTCCTTCGGCCTACGATGGTACACATCCCAACGCCCTATAGACCTATTCCCCAGCGCCTCAATATGGAGCAGTTGCTTCAATTACACGAGAAGCAGACTGGGAGCATTCGAAAACCACGCACCACGGGTGCGCTCAATCAAGGACACAAGAAGCGGGGAAAGAAGTGGATTGGTGCCACTGGAGGTAAACCCAAAGCTCTTAAGGCTTTAGAAAGAAAGCTTAAGAAGCTTACACGCCGGTAAACCTTCAGCAAGGGCATCCCGCGGTGAATACGTCGATAACCTGCAGATCGTTAGTTACATTTTCTTCTCTTCTCCAAGTTCCCCTGTACGCACGTAATCATGTACTTCCACGTAAATAGTCCATCGATTACAGAGTTTCTTCCAGTGTGCTATACAACGTTGAGGAGAGCTTGCATGCTTTATAAGGCTGGTTAACAGCTGCCACGACGATTCGAAAACTCCGTCACAGCCTCGTTGAATCGATCGGAGCCTTTTACCAATATAGAAACTCCGCCAAAACACGACCACGCCTTTGTTTCTTCCCTGAAGTAACGATCCCATTATTGTTGTGGACAATAAGACGGGAACATAGGTAGACGGTAAGCAAGACGCGTTGTTTGTGCTATGTTGACGGAGTTCGAATACTAGATTTTCAATCGCAATCATGATTGGCTATGTAGGGCATAGTCACGTGCTACTATATTTGCAAATATTCTGTGCGCGAGGACAATTCAGAGGACAATTCAATTCGTTAGATGGTTACAGGTTCAGTGATGTTTTATATTATTGTTTGAATTGCTACTTGGATAACAAGCTCCAATACATGGAAATAATAGTCTTGGCTCAGTTGGCATACATACTTCTAGATGGAACATCAACACCCGTTTTCGCGCTAATTATAACCTTATCCTAATATTATAAAGAAGATCAAATCAATTTTTTGACATTGTCAATGCACATTGAGAATGTATAACTTCTCTCATTTAATTGTCCGCGGTGAGTTGGCATTTCAGAGTTTGGTACTACATAGGTATATTCAGTCGATTAGTATATCCTAGCTCTGGTCTCAGGATGTAATTGATTGATTGATTGCATCCATTTTTAAAGTTACAAATTGAGGCCATTTCATGGCCTATGCCGTAACTATCCTAATGTCTAAACTATTATGTCGTCCGTTTCGAAATATAGAGGTTGCAATATAAGAGAATAAAATAAGATTGAAGAGACGTGCCCAAATTTGGATGTAATACAGATATGACAACTTGAGAAAAAAGAAACTCAAGGCCAAGGCTCGTCTATTGATAGGCAAGTGGGTCTGAGTGCACAGCGCACAGTAAATATACATATTCATTGATGGAGAAGCCACCGTATGCTGAACCCTAAGATAATTAGGAGGCTGTAGCTGCGAGGCATTTCAAAAGCCGTGGGCGACAACGTGGCCAGAGCTCAGCGAGCGCCGGTCTATTACGAAATCGTAGGGAGTGGGACGGGTCAGCTGACCATGTTCTAGCCGTTCACTGCAGGCGAGGCCATTGTGAACACGGAGACAGCGGGTAATCTCCGACCGCCAAGTTCGTTGTGCAGCACCATCGCGTCTTTTCAGCCGTCCTCGCTATTGGCCATAGTTGCCGTCCTGGGACACGCGAGCGCATCTCTGAAGCCATCCGCGGCACTTTATCGAAATCATATGATCGCTTTAGGCGCCTCTGGAGCGTGGCAGTAATAGTAGAGGTGAACGATGGAGGAGCACCCCAGTCCTCCGATCCAGCGACCTACTAGGTACATTCGCCGAGCCATTTGTATGTACCTTGCTGGCACGGTTGATGGGGTAGTTAGTTGACTTAAACCTATCACTACATTTGGACATGCCCATCCGCGTCGTCGCAACCGTGGCCCATCTCCTTCATCACATCGCAACGGCAACCTGCCTCACGATATCTATCCTATCACTCACAACGAATGCGACCACTCTAATGGCTTAGCCTCTATTGGTAATTTCGCATTGATCATCAGCTTCTCGCTGTCAGGCCAGAAGCTATATATGTACCTAAGCATGATAGCCGTCGTTAATATCTCTCTCTTCCTGCTCCCTTTGTTGGTAGCATCGTGTCTCTGCTGGGAAGATTTTTCTTTTTACTACTGGCTTATGAGCTTATAATCTATTAATTGTTCATGCATTTTTAAGTAGCATTACCTTACATTCACAGTTACTCTCACGAAGACGAGAACACCGCGCACAAGAGGTTGATTGAGCCTCTGGCAGACATCTCAATCTATGTCTCGATTATCCCAAGACCCAGAACAGTCCCTTAGAAGACCTGGTAGTCCCTCGATCGATGCCAACTTCAATCAAACATCTCGTATCTCGGCCTTCGTCGGGCTTGGTGTCTCCATCTTATTTGGGCTTTTCTGCTTCGTGAGTGGGATCGCCATTGTGGCATCTAAAATCGATCCCTATCCCATTATCTTGCCTTCCAGCTGGCCTGGAGGATATCCGACGGAAAATATTCTCCCCGTAATGGCTGCCATTTTTCCTGATGCAGGACATCGTGTAATCCTTCCGGAGCTCATTCGATTTGCTTTCACCACTATGAATACAATATGCACCGATGCGATAGGTTTTGTCCATGCAACAACCCAACGGTCAACTCTCGCATTAACAACTGTCTCGCCCGTGGCATATAAAACATCCATTGGACGAGAAAAGACTGCGCTGCATTTTAACACCAACCTCCGCTTTTTTACCGTCCCTAAGAGTCGAGACATTGGATTCTTCCACCCCAATGGCTCGTTCTTAAACCTAGTCATGGCATTACTTCTCATCTTATCCTATGCCGCTGTCTCTCTGTCTGTCCTGCAATTTACGGCCGTGGTTTCAACTTATCCGGAGGATGGTTCAAGGCCAATTGATTGTGACAATACAGTCACAGATGCTGCATGGAAAAGTATATGTATCTTTGCAGCTCCACTTCTCATCCTCGGAACTTGCATTCTCCTCAAGGCTGCAATTGTTATAGCTGGGCTATGTCGCACAAGAATTCTATCATGGAGTTCCTCTCCTCTTGATACCACCGCTGCAGTCATAGTATCTGGACAAGTCAGTCCAATGTCAGGACGATGCATGTACAGTGTTTTAGACGATGCATGTACAGTGTTTTAGACAATACATCACCCAAAATCAGACATTCACAAAACAAGTCTGTTCCACCCAAGAAACCTTCATCTACTCAACCGTCAGTGTTAAGCCCCGTGCTTAAGTGTCACAACACGTGACTTCGTTCAACCTCTACGAAGCTTCGGAGAAGGTCACATACCTTCTGAGAGCTTCGTTCGGACTTCGTTCAACTTCTATCTTACTTCGTTCGACTTCGCATCCCACCTCGTCTTCGTGTTCGCACAACAAACCCTTTGCCCACATCCCGACTTCTATCTTGATCCCGAGGGCAACACCTTTGCCCACATACTTCCTTCTATCACACTATCCGCTCCACTATTCCATAAGACTATTATTAGTCTTCCCCGGACCTGGCACAATTGGA
>KN837083.1:1371052-1381108 GCA_000827215.1 Sphaerobolus stellatus SS14
TTCTAAGCAACAAGGCCCTCGGAGATAACTTCGTCAAGGATGTCAATGTCAATTTCTATTTATGTCCGTTCCGGCTGGTCATATGCTTCGGTTTGAAATTCAGATGATTTGCGATTGGATAAAGAAGCCAGGGATCTCACGCGCAACTGCGCGGAAGACCAGAGATCAGACGCACTCGGCGCGAAGATGATACTTAAGGGAAGCAGGCAGCCTCACTTTCGTTCGTACCTGCTGACCATGACTCTCTCCATCAAAGAAGTCCATAATCGCAAGAGTGCTGTTTTTTTTAGCTATCGTATCACTATCCTGAGACTGATTTTATTATGCATTCTTTAGGCGACTACTTTCGCGGTGCCGTACAGGCTGCGGTTCAAGCATTCAAAGCAACAGAGATGGACTCTGTCCTAGCACACACCGGAGGTAACCCAGAGATTTTCGAAGAATTAGTTACATCACTCTTTGCAATGGGATTACGCGATGGTCACCTTGACGTGGCGGTAATCAACAACGAAGTTGTTGGTGCCATTTCCTGGTTTGAACCCGGGAAAACGATGAAGTACGTCTGTCAATGTACTGGACCTCGTCCCTATTTCCTAATGGTCTTATGTAGACCTATGGAAGACCCGGATTACGTGGCATTTTGGGAGAAATTGAGTCCTGAAGGCAAGCAGTGGTGGTGTAAGGATGTGAGCAGAAAGTGGATTCATTTAGCTGTAGGTCATACTCACTTTTTTGCAGGCTGGACCTCTCCTCAAGGAGTTAGCAGATGAAGGTTTTAAACGCCCCAACGGCAATCTCAACCGTTACGTTATCGAACTCCTTGGTGTCAAGCCTCAATATCGTGGCAGAGGAGTAGGAGGAAGCCTCATCAAGCGGTGCATTGACGCGGTAAGTAAAATATAGTTTTTCTGCACATTTGACTCTTCATGAGCAACAACATGAAATTAGACAAATCGCGAAACTAGGGCAGAGGCTGCCATAGCCTGTGTTATTTCAGCGAAGATTGGAGTAAGTAAGGATGCCTTTCCACCATCTTAAAATGCTCAAAGTTTCTTTTGCAGATTGCGGCCTATCGTTCACAAGGGATGGAATTGAGAGCTAGCAAATATATCCCAAACCCTTGGGCAGAGAATGGCTCTGATAGATACGCGTTGGTATACGAAAAGCGTAATATTTGAGGTATCTTCCCAAGCGTTTGAGCCATGGCGATCAAGTGTAACTTTAATTACTCAATGTGATCCAAGAAAAGCTTATTTGCAAATATATCATAGTTGTGGTGAGGAAGTCGCTACGTGTGCAGAATAAGTTGATAGTTTAAAAGCTATTAGTAAGGGCACCCTTTTCGGGAATTTAACGTTTAATAGTTAATAGTCACGAAACTACTTCTCATAAAACATAATAACAGCGAATAACAATTACATGAATTAATACGGCGATATCTCGTCATTTTTACCCCATCGATCTCCCTTCATAAAATTCCAACACCTTGAAGGTAGTTCTCCATATACTGGGTTAATTCCTGTCTCCCCATGCTCAAAGCCGTGCGTCTACTACGTCAATAGCTAGGGCTACTATCTAAGGTTGTTTTGATATCGCTTAATTCAGAATTAAAGACAGACGTGGCATTATTGTACAGATATTTGAACAAAGTCTTCGCGACGATCACAGCTTGGCTCCATCAAGATCTCGCATAGGACATCCTAGGCAGATTCGAGGTCCTCAGGGGTGTATGCCTTGTTGGCACGAGAGTGTAATATATTTCTAGTTCGACTATCCATCGTTCGTATGAAATTTGACAGGATTCGGGCATTATACGTATCTTATGACTGCATTGCAATGAACTTTTCGACGCATGCGTTAGAAGCTAAAATTGGCCAAGAAATTACGTTAATTATTTTTGGTTTCGGAGGGGCTTGGTGAGGCTAGTGGGATGCACGCCACCTGCTCTGCGATAGCTTAGGTTGTTGAATGATGTATGCTCAGTGTCGAGCATGCCTGAGCACACGATGTCCGAACGTTTGTTGGAATATCAGAAAAATCGCGACATATAAAGGCGCAACTCTCGCATTCTATTTCCCTACATTGGTCTTTACGTTGTTCACCTACCATGTTCCGGGTTCTTCTCGTCCTCCCTGCCCTTATCACGGCCTCATATGCACTTGTCTACGCTGTGGACTCATGTCTCGAAAGCCACATACACCAAAGCTCTCGGCGAAGGGTTCACCAAGGCCATTCATTAGCAAAGTATGTAAAGTCTATATAGCTCTAGGTAGCCTCCCTACTCCGCCTACAGGAGACGCCCGTGGTAGGCGGGGTAGGCTCTGGTAGGCTATTGCGGATTCGCTAATTACGGTATATAGCACTATCTAGCGCTAAATACCTCTGTCTACCGCTCATACCGCCCTACCACCGGCGCTAAGAGGCGCGCGTGCTAGGTTTCCTGATGTTATCCGCGGTTATTCAGAAACTTGCGGTAGTGGAGGCAAAGTCGACACCAAGTTTGTCGCTCATACAAAAATGCCAGGTCAGCTGATTATACCGACATCGATACATATTGGTACCCATGCAACGGGAACGGTAATGGCTACAAGAGCTATGCAGCACAATTGGCGGAGCTCGATGCAACCTTCAATGCTGACTCGATGAAGATCGGCACGATTTGGATCGACTTCGGGAAGGAGGTTGCTATTTGCAACAATGTTTGTTATTTTTTCTTCTTCGCCTTAGGATATTAAGCTGACTTGATACTGATCCCAGTGGAACTACGGAACTACTGGCATTCTCACTCAGGCTAAGGCAATCATTGCTGCCGTCAAGGCCGCTGGATACAGCTGTGGTATCTGCAGTAGCCCCGGAGTACGTTTCGTCTTAGAAAAACAGATATTCAAATATTAACATGGTTTATGGGAATGGAGTCTCCTCTTTGGATCCTACAGTGTTGTTGTCGACAGCTCCGCTCCTCTGTGGCTCGCTACTTACAATAATGTCTAAGCAAGTCGCACTTGGCCTTACGCCGATATCCTTTGTGCTGACTTTGACCAGTCTCTTACTCTGGGAACTAAATTCGGAGGGTGCGAATCGATTCATTTTCACCACTGTTGCACTCACTAATTGACGATTTTTGTTTAGATGGGTTACTGCAGTTGGTCATCAATACACCGATGTCTCCGCCTCTGGCCAGTTTGATCTCAGCGTTTTCAAGAATTAGGGTTGCGCCCATAGGTTAAGATACTTTTGATGACATATTCCTGTAACAAATTAAATAAATTCTTTTTGTATTGGCATTCGTATTTATAAGCGAGATTTTGCTGCCTACTTGACGATAGATGAAGGTTCTAGACGTTGTATTCCAGTATTAAAGTTTTTAGCCGATGTAATGGTGCGAAAGTAATAAATAGCCTGGGGATAGCCAGAAATTAGTTAGGATTTTTTAGCGGAAAATTCGACATCTCAGTGGCAGCCACTGTAAAGCATCCGACACCCAGATCCTGTTTTTTTTTTTCGGCGTCATTCTCGTCATCTTCGTAATTTCAGCATTGGTTCTGGTCTTCAAGCTTCCATATTAACCATATCCTTCTTCTTCGTCTCCTGATTGGTCGGAAAGGTCTTCTTCAGCGAGTGAGTTCAGATGAGCTAACGAAAAGAAATTGAACCTGAAGTCGAAGCCCTGATTTTCGGTTCAGCCGATTCCGCTCCACCTTCCCTCATTCGACCAGAAGATTGGGTAATACTTCTCCACATCGTTCTTTGTAAGGCATTCCGAGCCGATATAATCTCGTAAGCACTTCAATACCATTCTGTTTGGTCCGTTACGATGGTAGAATGCCGTACGAGACTGAGTTTTTGAATCAGTACCATGAAAATTGCATCCAGAATATGTTCTTGACATCCATCTTGTCCAGTGACAGACTCCCACCGTCCGCCAGGAAGAGTTATGGTCCAAAGGTTCCGGAATATACTGCATATGCATCTCCAGAAGGGACGTTTAAACCAGCTTAGCAGCATTCAGATGTGTGCTTCCTGTGCGATTACAGCTGGGTAACGGCACAGCTAATCCCTAGATTACGTGGGGTGCAATTCTGAGGGTCCTCAACCCTGCAGCGCTAAGTTGAGTGAATTGAGATACGTAACGAATGACTGAGTTCGCTCTGCGGTTGCGGTGTCGACTGCAGGATTTTTTCGCCTGTGGATAGGAAAAATAATGATATGTTGACCTGTTTCAGAGCAGATCTCCTTGTTACTTGGTTATGAGCTTCGGCTAAATCATCAACGATAATAGAGAGTTTGTACAAAAAGCCACAGCGCTGGCACCTGTGGCTCCACCGTGGCTAATCCAGCCCTCCTATTGGCCAGTTTGAGCCACAGGTGGCGCTGTGGCATTTGCACAAACTCTCTAATTCCTCATAATTGGACGAGAGACCCTGGGAACCACAAGCGCAGTAGATATATGAAATGGGTTCCTCGGAGATCGAAATATCTGTAGAATCTCCAACAACGACATGAAAGGTTGTCCGGCGCCGGGAAAGTTGCCCGGTGCCGGGAAGGAATACCACATTATTCCTCCATTTGGCTGAGATAAATGCGATTATGGTGGCAAGTGGCAGAAATATCAATTAGCACAGGGATTGTTGATGTATGAGAGCAAAGAAGCGATGCGAAATTGGGTTTCGGCGGGCCTTTGATGGTGGAGTGACAGCAGTAACGTATCGAGAGGATAGCCGTTCGGCCATCTTCTCGAATTAGCTTTCTGTGATAAAGATAATTTGACTAGACTGCTCATTCCTTGAAGTACAGTGCGCCCTGTGCTGCAGACACAGCCGCGATGGGTAGCAGAGCGGGGAGGCTCTCTGGCGGGAGTAGCGAAGTAGGTGTCGGTTGTTTGGCCCTTCTATCAAATCTGCAGGTGACAAAGGAATAAAAATCAAAGCTATCTTCTAGACGAGTGCCCGTCGAACGCGTATCATCGATGATTGGCTTTCACGCGATGCGTCACAATGTTAGCATCAAATCGAGTATGCAGGGAGAAGAAGAAGATAGGGTACCGTATCTGTCATTGCGGCTTGAATAAAGACCTATAAAGACGTGCGGTGTGGGAAGAGTGGAGATAGGTCCTGATCCGAGATGGTCGAAGCAGAAGCAGAAGGAGCTACTTTGGACCCGAGGAGACGGACAGTCGGAGACAGAAATTGTTTAAAGACGCTTGAAAGACGCTGAAACTTTGAGGCTGGACTACACTTGAATGCCAAAAAATAATGAAAAATCAAATCAAAATGGTGCCTCGGTACTACGGGGTACACACGATGACCTTGTTTATAAAATAAGTGTAGAAAACCTTACGTCCAGGCTTTTACTTAACAACTTCGGCAAGATTGTTTCGATACGTTAATAATCTTGCGATTTATTTCATAGAAGAAAAGTGACTCTTTGGAGTCTCAAATGAATGAGAAGAAGAAAGATAAGGAGTTGACCGCGTTATACAGCTCCTTCTACAAGACCGAAACGATCTTGATAAGAAGTGGGTCTATCTGTTGACTCGGAGTTCGGATCGTCTGGATGATCTGAACTCACAAGGCCCCAAAAAGATTCCAGCTAGCTTCCCAACCCCCAGAATCTAGTAATTCCCTATCGGTGAAAGATCCAACTGGGGAATATTCTGGGACATCATGCTTTGTCAGAACTTGCAGGAAACCCGGATACATATCTGCCAGTAAGTTGACATTCTCCGTCTCCCTAAGATTTGGCAGAATACGGATTGCATTGGGAATAGTCGTGTCTACTTCTTTGAAAGATGCAAGTTTCTGGAGTAATAGCTCGAACATCGAGCGATTGAACTGCATCCAGAAAAGATTTAACTGACGACACGAGAACATATTCCTAACCTCCGTAGCTTCATTTAGACCCCAAAGTCCGCTCGCGGAGAGGGTTAGAGTCTGGATATTCGGGAATATTCGCCCTAGCTGAGCGAGAGATGTGGAATCCAGTTGTACTCTCCCTATACCCAAAGAGGTGATTTCGGGCCGAATCCGGAGCCAGGAGCAACGAATTTTGTCGAACATGTCGCAAATGGGCGCTATCCTTAACGTCCTCAAGAACGGTGCTTCGATCCTATCCATATCAATATCGTTCAAGGTGTAGGCGCTCAACGTCAGTTCTACCAGATTGTAAGAGGAAAATGTAGGCAGCGGCCCACAAAGGCTATTAACGCAGATCCTCTCCGCCTGCGTAACTGACTCTATGAGCCGGTCGTCCGTGCTGAATGGCGATCTTGGCACGGTGACCTGCTTCAGACACGCCAAAGTCTTGAGGTCTAGGAATTTCTGTTCAAAAACTACCGTATGGAAGTCCTCCCAGCCCCATATAATGAGACGGGAGAGCTTTGGAGCCACCAGTTCTGGGGAAGCGCGTTCAGCTTGAAATCCGCCGTCTCCATCCTCGTAGACTTGCAGAACCCCCAGCAAAGGCATTAGAAGCTTTCCGGGACCACCAAAGAACTCCGTATGCATCATGAGACATCCAGAACGATAATAAGTCTCAAATAATAAGACCTGTATCCTTGATGCATGTGAACGAAGTACCGATGCCAATGCCTGGACGGACGCTCCACGGTGAGCTCGGGTTCCTGAGATGACTTCGATGTTGAGCGGATAATTTCTAGATCTCTTCAAGAAGGTCTTGACGTAATCCATATTTTCGAAATCTTTCCTAATAGTGATATGCGACCATACTCTTCCCATCGTGCGGAGTACATCTCGCCAGGTGCTGCAGACAGCGCACAAGGCTAACAGAACCGGGAGTGTGTCTGGGAGTGCGTAACGCAACGGATATCGAATGTATGACCATTCATTAATGTCTGTTGGCAACAAAGGAATATTTGAAAGGAATATTTTGTGCAAAATTTCCACCGGGACGCGCGTGATCGGTGGTATGTTTGGCTGAGCGAAGTCGAGCGCAGTCTGGATCATGGGCTCGACCAAAGTATGCAGGAAGGATAACATAGGTTACTAACCGTATCTGACATTGAGCATTGAAAGAATAATGGGGAAAACCTGGGAACACAGACGGATGTCGTCGTGGATGGTGGAGAAGCAGTGGAGAGTGGGAAAGGCGCAGTTCCGGCAGTGTATTTAAGATTATACCGCCACTGCTGATCCTGCAGGGTCTCCTGGAGAATTGTGCAGAGAAGATTAGGTTCATCTATAATAGATGTCTTCCCATAGGCGTCAAGTTTGTCAAGCGTCGACGGTTAGGATGTCCCTGTCGGAGACCGAATAGAGGTACAAAGGTGCACAAAGGTATTCCCGATACCAAGCTCCACCCCCCAACTTGTATCATGCTTAATCATCTTCATCAGAGAACTACCTATATATAGGAAACATCACATCAACAGCACATCAACGGATTTTTATTCATCGCGTAACCAGTACTCTCAGTGGTGTGTGGTGTGAGTTGATTGCAATTAGATCTATTACCGCAAAGCAAGGCGAATATTCTAACGTCAATATAGCGCTTACTGAACGAGCAGATTTTCACGCCTACTTAATTCAGGGACACAGAATACTCCATGGGAGATTTTAAATTGAGGAGTTCGCTTCTACTGGTATTTCCAATCACATCAGCTCTTACTGACCCTCTGCATCCACAAGGTGTAGTCATTGGAGTCCTACGTCAGACAGTTGTAATCCTGCCGGATTAATTTCCTTGGGCAAGAAGCAAATTTTCATTCGATTTTTAGGTCAGACAGGATCAAGAAATTCACAGTTTCCAACTGAGTTCGTTGTAGGAACGGTCTGTGGGAAAGAAATACCGTTACGCCAAAGTGACGCCGCGGCAACACTACATAAGGCCAACTCCCACAATCACGTGATATTCACAAAAATAACACCTTGAACAGATCCCGTCAGGTCCGAAAATGTGTAGCTTTAGGTTTTTGATACCAGGCAACAAGCTCCTGTGCTTAGATATCTTTAATAGCTAATAGAATTTATTCTCATAAAAAATGGTTGATTTCTGCTCCCGGGGGGATGGCCGCCCCGAGGGATAGTTGTGATAGGAAGCGGGCACATGCCACAACGATGGGCTCATGAGCGGTGCAGGTGAGGACGCCATGGACCTCGTTCTCGACACGCTGGTGACAGAAGCGGCACAGACGTAGACGGTGGTGGATGGGCGGGCGACGTCGTTTCGCCCATTGCAGACGTTCGATTGCGACGAAACAGGAGAATAGCGGTTAGTCCGTGAGAATGAACGCGAGCCTTCCCACACTCCACATGCTGAGTCATTCCTCTGCATTCGCGTCTGCGTCCAGACTCCTTGGCTAGAGATCCCCTTGACTTCAACGCAGAAGATATGGCATCTAGGCATTACTAGGGAGAAAATTCTAGCGTGGTTGAAGAAGGCTGGTGTTGCGGCGACTAGGATGGCGTCGGCGTCGGTGACAAGTGTTGGATTGAGGGATTGCTTACTTGGGATACGAATAATGGGAAATTGGGTATGTATTTCTTGTTATGAGGTGAAGGTGTAAACTAATGATGAGGATGTATTTAGTCGTGATACTGTCGCTCAAGCTGTGCGGCCTTCAGGTGTTCTCAATGAAGGGATACCTGCAGAATTTGGGAGGCGTATGATTGGGTTGGCAGTGCGTATCACCCTATTCCTCTTGTCCTAATAACAAGCCCATATAAATCTTTGTTTTTAGACTCTGAGATGAACCTGATCTGTCTTTAATGGATATTCCTCGCAGCGAGGTCCTCAACGTCTTCTGGACGGCGAAGACGACGCTTGGTTTACTGTCAGTAAGTTTCCCGTGTCATAGTACCGATTGTATCATCTCACATATGCCCTCAGCGTCATTGTATTTGCCTCCGACCATCCAACATTGCATACATCGCCAGGAGCTTGTCGTCCCCCGTCATCAAAATCACCGCTCATGAAGTCACCTTACCGCGTTATCTTCTTATGAAGATGTCTGGATGTTGCAGCACAACGACGGAGGGGTGTATAGTGATATGGAACGGGTAGAGGAAGGAAATATCGAAGAGATTTTGAAGCCTGTCAAGCTATGGAGTATACGGAGGGTACCGACGTTACTAAGGTATGTATCACAAGTTCTTTCTTTTCGCGACGGGCGCTGATCAACAGCATAGGATGTCGCATCGGATACCGATACGAAAGCTTTCTCTTGGATGCGCTCTCCGCATGTTCTCGTGAGATCGAGGCCAGGCGTCAGGACCCGTACTTCTTCGCCAGCGCAATCTTCATTCCAGTGTACTGCCAATGCACAATCCGATTGTATGGCTACAACAAGCATCATACTATCTTGGACATCTACCAATATTCCAAAAACGAAATCGCAGCCTTTGGGTGTGCACAATGCTTTGGGGCGCTTAGGCGAAATCTGTCTTGAAGATAAGGATATGCATCTTCCGTCGATTATGATTGTCGCGTGGATTAGTGAAGTGAAGGAAGAGGAGCAGAATCGGTTGGCGGAAGAGGATGGTGAGGGGGCGGAGGCCCTTGTTGGGTCGTATTCGACGAAGAAGAGAATAAGGTGGCTTCAAGAGCATATGAACGGGCATTCAGGTACTTCAAGTTCGCAATGGTGGACATACGATGCTACAGGCTGGGTCAGTCATCCCTGCGCATCGGATTATCGGGCCTTCTTGCGAGTTTGGGGTCTTTGGGTCAGCGCAACAGGGTCGTTACAGAGAGGATATCCACTGTGTCCTCTCACCTCACGCTTTTGTTTCTCGACTATAGCAGATCTGAAGATCAAGGTGCTCTGCTCCCGAGATCCTTGTGCGCCCATTATTGTTGTGGCCAAATGCGCTTCCGGAGTTGTCGAAGGCGAATCCCTTCGCATTCGGCTATCTTACAACCACGATATTTCAATTTGATACTACCTATCAGTATTTACAAGTTAATGAATCTGCTATGCTTTAATTGCGTTCCCATTCAAAACGCCATAATGAGATCCTTGTGGCAAGTCGTATCTCTCGCGGCGTTGGTTCCCTCAAAGGACTAAGTGAGCGAAGCTGTTATGACACATGAAAAGGCTTA
>KN837083.1:1418376-1447988 GCA_000827215.1 Sphaerobolus stellatus SS14
TTCAGGGGGAAGTCAAGTGAAGCTTCAAGAATGACACGGAGGAGTTCCTCCGTCTCTTCTTTATCTTCACATTCATCGAGAGCATCAACTGAGAGCACAAGAGGTTCTGACCTCATCCCAGATATAGTGTTGAGAGGTTCCACGATGAGATATTGATACTGATCTTGCAGGTTGAGCCCCCTTGGACCACGATGTGTAGACAAGACTGTGATAAGTTCTTGTCGATAGCATGGCAGCATATGGGCTAGCACTTTAGCAAGGAACGGGATGATGTTCCGCACGTTCCTTCTGGCTTTGTTATCACGTGAACAAAAGAAACTGGCACCAAGCATCTCTTTCTGTGCCAGGATCCGGCAGAATGATTCTGTGACAGTTGTTTTTCCAGTCCCCGCAAGGCCGTTCAGCCAGCAAACACGATGACTGTTAGCATCTGCTGCCCATGCCAAAAGATCCCCCAACAATGAGACGCGGGTACCGTCCATGCAGGCCTCGCGATCCTCCCGGCTGAATTCAGCTCTAGAAAGATCGCCCACTTCAGAAAGATCGTCCAAGGAATTGAGAATAGCTATAATAGCAATAGCGTCAATAGCCGTTTAATGATCATCTTAATACATACCAATGTGTTGCAATTCGGTGACGAGCTTGTGAGTGTCCATATTCATATCCATCTGTTATTTTATCGCTATCGAATCAGAAGCATATACCTACGAACAAATTCATCACATACCATACAGATCTCAATTGCGAAACTGAGGGAACGCAGCTCCCGAGCGATATATTGACTGTCAGCTGTGCTTTCAATCAGACGTGGCACGAAAGATCGACCCAGCTTCTTCTCGATATTTGATTTCTTATCCTCAAATGTTCTATTAAGTGTAGCTTAAGATACTCCACTAATGTGTATATTCAGCTTATACTCACCGAGCTAGGCCCTCCATACGATCTTTGAGGGTTCCAGACAATCCCCCTTTATATTGCTCTAGTATTTGGTTTAGCTGTTTAGTCCTTTCTTGCAGTTCAACAAGTTGATTAGGAATATCTCGAACGACCTGCTCAGCGTGGACATCAACGGATGGTAGATGTGAAACTCGGACCGTTAAACACACCTCAACTCTATCAATAACTTCGAGGACTCCAGCAACGGCCGACTTAAGCGGCTGGGGATGAGCTGCAGCACGAGATCGGTATCCGGTCGAATCGACGGAGAAGGCCCATCATGATCACGTACCTTATTTCAGCTGCGACACAGACCTCGAGCTCTTACGAACGTGCTCGCCGTGGGCTCTCTTCCGTGTGGTGCATGCTAGCCATCCATTGCAACGTCATCCTCCACCTACCGCACACCTAGCTGATCTCTCCTCGGACCTCCATCGTTCTCATATTGACCACCTTCACACTCCATTCAAGCGCCAGCTCCCATTTTATGCATTCCAGACCCCTTAATCCGGCCGTCCATCCTGCGTTATGCTTCATAACGGGACCCATGATTTCCATCCTTCCGTCGCCAACCCGATCCTTCAACTTTTCACCCGTATGCACCAGCGTGTACTCGAATAGAGCCAAAAGACAGGAACGGCATGAGATCTGTCCCGCGCAACTTGTGATTCGACTCTGCATCCCATGCAAGGCCCAGCGGACAATGGAGGGACAGACCCTAGGGAGTTATATGGTATCAGGCGTCTACTGTTGCGTCGGGGCCAGCCGTGGTGCATTAAAAGGCTTTCGATGGATCGGGAGTCCAGCGGGTGAAGCATATCTTCTTGAAGGCAGAGGATACCCGGAAGGACCTAATTATCGCTTTCGGAGCGGAATGCTCTATGATCCTGTAGTGACGAGATATTGATGCGATGCGATTCATGGTGCGTATCCTTGAACGATGAGCGCGACCATTACTGACCTCACACTCACTTCAATAGTTATCTAATACAACACATCAGGAAAGTGGTCATGGGCGGCTAAATGCCTTTATAGCAGACCGATGTGCTACCTAGCACTAGCTAGAGTAGGAGCAGTATGAACCGCTACACTCCGGCTAAACATCGCCAACGTACAAATGTCCGCATTTGTCTGCTCGAACAAGTCACGTGTAGTTCAACTTGCCTTTGCTTTCCAACTCGCACCCCAGACCACCACTATGCCATGGTAAGCACAGGACCAAATCACCACCTAATCTTCCGCAACTGCCTTTGATAACCTCCAAGATATCTGTTTATTCCTTCTGAATGCCTTGAATCACTCTGCTGTGCTGTCTGAGGCTCCGCTCGCTGCTGTGATGCTGCTGAATCTCTTTCGCTCACAAACCTTGTGCCACTTGGGACCTCTCTGCTATACTTTGTACTAAGGCACCTGCACCATTTTATGCTTGCGTCTTTGCTCTGCTGCTCCAGATCCGTGACGCTTGAGGAGAGATATTGCACAGAGGAGAAATATGACTGCAAAATGTTCGTTCCGGTCATATAGTGAGATTCCAATTTTCATGTTCTTCAGCTTAATACTAACACAATTTTTATATTTGCGTGTCCCTTATGGGTGGTAGCATTAGTCAGTACGACATGCCTTCACCATTATTATGCTATTTTAGTTCTATTACGTTGAGTTAGACTGCATATTACCTTAGACTTGTGCAAGTACTTAGACTACAGCTCGAATATACTTTATGACCTGAATTATCCTGATTGAACTCCGACGACTGGTTGATGCCCCTAGACTCACCTATGCGAGATATGAGGAGCTAGATAGGACTCCAGGAGACTGCTCGCTACGTCGAGCTATGTCGGCAAGGCCGCTGCTAGACTGTGATATGGATAGTATGATACGACGTGTTCGCTTGTTATGGTACACGCACTATAGTCGGTATATAGACCATATAGTTCTAGCCGAACTTTGACCTGTTTCCTGATGCAGTGACGTTCGGGTTCCATAACCCTTCGGAACAGTTATCTTCAATTACATTTGAACGAGGCGGATCTCTTTACTCTAAGCAATGTTCATAACCTTGACATGTGCATCTTCCTGATAGCCTGGGGTTCAACCTGACGCTGTGTCTCTGGATCCGGCAATATGAACATACGACGCATCGGACTTTGTCTCGTTGCTTGCTACCGCATATGATATTGGATCGCTAGATGGGCCCGGTACTGGAAGATAAATAAAGGAGAATGTTCAATTAGTTCCCCATTGGGGAAGGTAGTCAATCAAACGTCACTACGTGCAAGATGGGACTAGGAACTCAGTATGACTTATCATCAGCTTAGAAGCATGCAGCATACGTCTCTCCATTATTTTGGATAATCATCTATTTACCCAACCTTATGCGCAGAATACCTGCTTGGTTCGTCCACCAGGATGCAAAGCTGGGCGCCTATTTGTGGAACGCACTCTCTCTTGCCCGATTTACAGCATCATTGTTTTATATCCAGATCGACACCGCTGAATCTCATATATTAAGGGTATTTCCAGCTTATATTTCTCCTTCAAGCCTTTTATTCTTCTTAACCTTGGAGATAGGCCGAGTGCTGGGACCGGCGACGTAACTTCAACCACACCTCCTCGTATTGTATGCGGCGCTTTATATAACTATCCAGTATCCGCATATCCATCTACTATGCATTCTCTATTATCACCGTGTATCTTAGCACAGGCATAGATGCTCATCGTCTCTCAAGGGTCAAACCCGGTCAGGCAAAGCAGCAAATGCTCCCTTCAATTCTTCAGCCGTCCGTTCCGGTCAACATGTCTTCGAATCAGGTTCATATCCGAACACGCCATCATAAAATGTTCCTCCATACGGAATTCAGTGGGAGATTGAATATGTGAATTTGCATGGTAGAGAAGCAAGAGTCGTGGGGCTGAAGCAATGGTATGGCTGACTGGCCTGGTTTGCCAGCAACCTATTCAGCTTTATGGGAACCAGTTCAGTGAAGCATAGAAATCTAAGTTTAAAATGTCATGACAAATGTATGCATCATATGCCGGTGATTTCAGAGAAGAATAATTTTTTAAGAAGAAACACCCACACAGATCCTGTATGACATCTATCGTCTCAGAATTCTTTTCTTCTGAGATGATAGACACTATAGTTGTGTCTTGTGAGACTATTGCTTTCTGTTCTATATTCCTTGCACTTCTGTTACCTCCCAGTCACAGCCAGTGTTGACCGCACTAGCAGTGAGATACTTGGACCTCACCTGTCTGATAATCTGACTACAGCTGATGAATTCAATGTGACTGAGTGTAAGAAGTGGATAAGAGGATGGAAGATAGGAATAAAGGACATATGTGGGACATTCAGAGACTTGCGACCTGTAGATAGGAGTCGATAGTATCTCGTTATTGATATAATAGCTGTAATTGACGGATTATGTATATTAGTCAGGTTGTGTACGTAGGCTTTAAGTTCGAACCGCCTGGTGTGTGTTTTTTATCCTTTGTTCAATGCTCTTTAATTCCTAGTTATTTATTTATTTGTTGTGTGTTGGCATTTTTTCCTACAATAAATCAAATAGTTCAATAGCCCTGTCAAAACTCCAACTTACACAGTACTATTGTGTAACTAATGAGAGAGATGCTTAGTTTCTTGATGTGCAGCATAGCTAAGATAGGCAACGAGCATGAGAAATTAATGGACAAGGCGGTAGCTGGGGGACTGGCAAAGGGGAAAATAGCAAAAGTCATTATTGATGGGAAGCCACGTCGGCAACCAGAGGTGCACACACATCGGGCCTGTGGGCTAGTCTAGTGCCAAGATTGCCATGTGCGAGCTTGCGAGGGTCAAGTGCCAAAGTACACTATATGCTGGGGCTATGATTTGGGCAGCTAATTTTCTTATCCCATTAGAAAATGACTATAGATGAGTAAGCTTGTGTTTGCTACACAAACACCAGGCATGGCTGAATTTGCTAACCAATGCTTAATCAGACTTTCATGCACCAATGTTTTCTCTATCTTATTGAATCACTTCAGTGAAGCCTTTGCCCATCTACTTCAGTTATCATATTATCTGTCTCATGTTACCCTTGAGGATATTATCAATCATCTTCAGTCCTTATCCAATTGGTCCTTGGTGAATCCTCAATATGTCATCTAACACTTCATCCATCCCTTTCCATTTGCTTATGTTTCTTTCTATTTACTTATCCTTTATCTCACCATAGATTTCATTTGCTTACATTTTATTATGGTATTTATTCCATAATACATTTTTGTTTACTCATTTTATCTTTTGTAAATAACTCAACCCTGTTTGTCTGCTGTTTACTAATTTTCCTGAACCCCTGCTATTCAACAATACACATATACTTACTTGTTGTCTTGTTGTGCTTTGCTCCAGACCTTGAAGTCACTACTTATTGTAACATTCATTTCCTTTTTTGTCTATTGCCCTGTAGTATATAAAGGCCTGTATCCTTAGTTAGTTTCTTTAGTTTGGATATTGTATCAAATCCTACACTTGAGCCTTGAACACTTCTCTCTATATGCCTCTGTCCCTCTGAAAGCCTCTGAACAACTTTATGAAGCCTCAGAATGATTTACAAACATTTTCCCAAACCTTTGGTTCTGTCCCAAAGTATACCCTTTGCTCAGAACTTCAATATTCAACTTTGCTCTTATATTGTTGGCTCTAATCCATTCCAAATTAAGGAAATGTACATTTTGTATAGGCGCAATTCATGTATATTGAAGCCAAGTCCTTCAGTGTCAACTTCCTCTTCCTTGTTTGACCTCACTGTTACTTCAGTCACACTTCAGAAGCTATTGTTTGGATCAGCCTGTAACAATGTTGTATATCAGCAAGTTGATTTTGAATCTGGTCAAATGCTTCTCAAGAAGATTCAGGAGCAGGGTCCATGTTACGGGCTGATCCTAACGAAGGGTTCTGAAGCGTGACCAAAGTAACAAACAAAGTCACACTAAAGAATGAAGGGTTAGAACTGAAGGACTTGGCTTCAATGTCGTGGGTTGTGCCTTCTCGAAATGTACGTGTCCTTAATTTGGAACAGATTAGAACCAACAATATAAGAGCAGATTTGAATACCAAAGTTCTGAATGAAGTCCCAAACAAAGGTAGGACTTCGGAGTAAGATCAAAGGTTTGAGGTGAAGTTCGGAGTTGATCTTGAAGGGTTGTATTTGGTTCAGAGGTAATAGAGGTCTGAAGTGTATAGAGGAGAATGAGCACTAGGCTCAAGTATAGGAAATATATACACTAAGGTCTATAATGTAAGGGCAACCCTCAAAGCCGAGTGGACATCATGCAGAGCTAGCAGAGGGGAAATCCAAAGATATATAAGTAAACGAAATATATACACACGAAGGGAATCTCACCTAGCAGAGGGGAAATCCAAAGAGAAAGACTTGGATTGCCTCTGCCAGAGTGAGCCCACTCACTATATACTGTCCGGAAACAGAACACGAACTCCAAAAGGAAAATGAACAATGATCTGACGAACTCGGAAACAATAAGAGAGGGGAACTAACCAATGAGAAGGAAAACAAAGGAAGTGGAAATGAACAGAGAAACAAAGAAACCATCCTGACAGCCGACTGGTGCTAAACAACCCATCACTCATGCGCTATGACTATATGTGCATATATCCTCCACCAGACGCCCACTGTCTCCAACCCAACCTCCCACTCTCCGGCCACAGGAGTCGACAAATGTGCTGAGGGTGAATCCTGCGCGGAATCGCTCCCTGAGGGTGGTTGATGTGAGGGGTAGTTCCGGGCGGAATTCTAGGGGCGTCCCCTGACATATAAGGCTAATGGGCTAGTAGGCTAATTTCTGACTGGAGAAAACTAGCTGAGATACATGTACTTATATACTATAAGTTCATGGACGAAAGCGGAAGGAAGTATTACAAACAAATAAGTCAAATGCGGAACAGAGCATGACATAAAGTGATAGAACAATGGGTATATGTGTATCGTCAAATAGTGAAGGTTTGGGAGAAGGTATAAACGAATAATGTGAACAATCAAAAAGGTATGACGGACAAATATGCAATAACGAATATAAGTGAATGGAAGATATGTCATGAGAACAATAAGCAAATAGAAATATGCCATAGGAAAAGATAAGTGAATGGAAACAATACAAATGAATTGGAAATGGACATGACGAAGTGTCACCTGTCAGAATAGAAGAAGTATTGAGGGCCAATTGTGCCAGGTCCGGGGAAGACTAATAATAGTCTTATGGAATAGTGGAGCATGTAAGAGCAACCCTCGGAGTCCAACGGATGTCACGCCAGACTAGCAGAGGGGAATCCAAAGTATATAAATAAAGGAAATAATACATGTGAAGGGAATCTCACCTAGCAGAGGGGAAATCCAAAGAGAAAGTCTTGGATTGCCTCTGCTAGCATGAGCCCAATAAATACTACAAGGAATCAGGAACCATAGATGCCAAGAAATACACAACAGAGAGACCACATGCACATCAGGAATGAGGAACAGGAATAAGACCATAAGGACCACCCTGACTACACCCTAACCCGGGCCCCTGCATCCAGACTCCGAACCTGCCACTGCCTCCACCCTAACTTCCTGCTCTCTGGCCACAGCAAGGGCCTACAATTGGACTCCGAAACCATGGAATGAACTTGATGAGTGGTGACTCGGAGTCCGCTTGTGTCTCTATTCCTATACCAGGGATAGTGAGTATTGGACATACGACTGTAGGGGTCTCGGACTCTGGGATCCTGTCGACCAGTATTGAAGTAGAGTCTGGGTGCCTGTACTAATGGTTCTTGGGCTCCGAGTGTTTGTTGAAATCTGTAGAAGCGGAGTCCAGACGACTGTAAAAATGGAGTTTTAGGGTCATCCCCTGACAGAGCAGATAGTGTGATAGAAGGAAGTAGGTGGGCAAAGGTGTTGCCCTCAGGATCAAGAAAGAAGTTGGGATGTGGGTCAAGGGTTTGTTGTGCGAACACAAAGATGAGGTGAGATGCAAAGTTGAACGAAGTAAGATGTGAAGTTGAATGAAGTCCAAACAAAGCTCTCTGAAGGTATGTGACCTTCTCTGAAGCTTTGTAGAGGTTAAACAAAGTCATGTGTTGTGACACTTAAGCACAGGACTTAACAGTCCACAACAAATGGATCATTGTCCACCCTACCAACTGAATGTGCAGAATAGTGAGAATCATCCCTTTGGTGAGCAATACATTCTCTTCTTTCTGTCTGAGCTGTCATTTCATTCCTTGCATTCCACTCAGCAGCCCAGTTCTGACCATGAATGTGTTCAGGAGTGACTGGGTTCCTAAGTCAGCATTAGCATAGCAAAGTACTAAAACAAAATGGCAGACTCACATAGTCATATGTTCAAATTTTTGTTTTATTGTTTATTTTCAGCTATTTTTGCTATATATAAAAATAAAAAAGGCGCAGAAAAGGCACCACAGCTTGCAATAAATTTGTTAAAACATCAGAAGTAAATTGGTAGCAGATATAAGATGAGGGAGGTTCTGATAGGTGGTGGGTGGCAGTGGTAAGAGGAGGAAGTGTGTGGAATTGGCCAGAGTGGAAGAAAAATACATGGGAAAAGTGTGAAAAATATACTTGTGTTGTTTTCAGTCTTTGGGAATTTTTATATGAATTTACATAATTTATTGAGCTGTTCAGGGACATTAAACATGGACATGCACCCTCAGGAAGGCACAGGGAGGATGCTTACATAATAATATGCATTATATAAGGATATGGCATGCATGCTGTGTATAATGGGTGGGCACAGATGGACAACTTATGTCAGCAAGTTACATAAAAGTGCCATGCACATTGTATTATAGATTGTCTTAGCTTACAACTTCAATAGACAGGAGTTGTACATTTATACAGAGATGAAACCAAATTTGCTCTCCTTCCTCCTTCAGCATGTCAATGTCCACGCTGCATTCTCCTCCATCTTCCTCATCGCCACTAAATTCCACTATTACACAGTCTCCGTCAGTTTTTGAGACACCAAGAAAACACAAAATACTGAAATCCACACAAAAATTTCAGGCTACCTGGCCATGACTTCCACAAAGTGTTCCATTTTCAAAAGTGGTTGACATTGCAGAAGCTATATACAGTTATCATGCATGATCATTTCAAATACAAGTTGCAGAAGCTGTTCTGAAAGGCAATAATGTCATGTGCATTGCGGGGACCGGTGCAGGAAAAACACTTATCAATGTGTTAGTGGCAATTGCTGCAGCCTTAGCTGGTGGAGATGGACTTGTACTTGTTTTATGCCCATTAAAAACACTGCAAACAGATCAGGTTAGTGTCCCAGATTGTTTCTGGAAGTCCCAAAGTCACCTTATGCATCTAGGTGCACAGGCTAACAGAAGCACACAAGAAATGCAAGGAGCTTGATGTACTGAGGCTCACCACTATTGCAATCAATGAGAATAACAACAGTGATGAAGTCTTTAAGTTGCTCTGTCACCAGGACACATGTATCTGCTTTGCCTCAACCGAGATCCTCTTGCAAAGTGACTGGTTTAAGAAGCTTTCTCATACTGAATCATTTTGTCACTGGCTTGTGTGTAGCATTGTTGACAAAGCCCATGTTATACAGTTATGAGGTACCTCAGGATTTTGGAGAGACTACGCTGACCTGATGACTGTCAGAACCATTATTAGTGCTTCTGTGCCATGGATGGGTAGGTCTGCAATGATGCTGACACCTTTCTTTGAGAAGATCTTCAAATCTTTAGGGATGGAGAACCAGCTGTTCTGGGGCATTGATGTGGGAAGTGACCATGTTAATGTGCAGGACACATTCGGCCCATGGAGTTCTCAGATGTCTCATTTGGGGATATCATTGCTCTGCTGCCAAAAGAGCTAAAGACACGCTCTGATCTTGACAAAACAATTATTTACGTAAGAAGTAGAGCCCAAGCTTAGTGTCTTACAATCCTCCTGTGTTCCATATTGCCCAAACACATGAATACTGCTGTTTATGCCTTTACTGCTGTTTACTCCAAAGAATACAAGGACTGGGTGATGAACAACTTCCATGAAGTTGATATTCACTGGCTGATCTGCACAGATGCAACAGGAATGGGGTGCAACATTCCTGATGTCAAATTAGCTGTCATTATGGGAGTTGTAAGGATGAAATATGCTCACCAGAAAGGTGGCCATGCAACTTGACAGCAGGATCTTCAAGGGATGATGTTGTGGCTGGTGGAGCCATGGGTCTTAGAAGCTCTGGATGGGACCCCTCTATCACAGTTGACAATAAGCCTGGAGCATGGCGGTGTAAAGCCAGTGAAGAAGAATTAAGACAAGAAGGGAAAGAAAAAAGGAGTCAGGGATGCACAAGAGGAAGAAGTGCATACAATGAAACAGAGAGAGGAGATTGAAGCTAAACATGCGAAAGTGGATCTGGCTACACTTGAATATATTAACCATGCTCAAAGTGATAAGTGCATGCAGGAGTTTGCAGTGAATTACTTTCATCCTCATCCATCCCTGCCTGGGTCCCCTGGACATGAAGTGTCTGAAGACAAGGACAAGGAAGAAGTTGATGATGGATATCCACCCTTCTTTTGGAAAGTCGAGCCAGCCACAAGTATAATCCCATGTGGAGAGTGCTGTAGTGCAGCCTGTTGCTGACTTGATCCTTAAACTCCAATTGGAGTCCACACAACTGAAGCTCAAGAATTGGCCATCACACGTCTCAGAGCTCTTCATGGTTACAATGCTGCACTAGCTGCACTGACAACACTTCATTCAAAGAATCCTCCTCTTGCTCTGCATTCTGGTCGGTTAAGTGGCCGAGGTACTCCTATGGCCAAGACCAAAAGATGCAGAGTCACCAAATGTGATCAATTACAAAGAGCAGTCAAGGAATGGTGAGACACCTTTTGGTCAGAATGAAAGAAGAAGAATAGGCTTCTCAGCTGTGACTGGATTCTCACTGATACAGCTCTTGAGCATATGGTTGACAAGGCTCATTTTATCCTGGGTGCTGATTTTCTTGATCCTGCCTTCCTATGCTTACTTCTTGTGGAGAGATGGTTCAGGAAAGATGAAACATGGGTATCACTCATCAAGATCCTGAATGAGTTCTGGGAGGCTTGCAAAATCGATGACAAGGTTGAAGGACAGAATAAGAAGTTGAAGGCCCACAATGTCATAATACGTTCAATGCCTCTAGCACCAACAAGACCTAGTTGGTTACGACAATCACAGCTAGTAGAAGAAGATGGGGATGATGAAATGGAGGTAAAATTATCTCCTTTACCACCTTGCATGGTCATGCCTTCGCAGGCTCCCACTTCCCAACTGGTATCATCCGTCCCATTAACACAGTATCCTCTTCACCCCAAAATGCATGGTGCAAGTCTGGGCTTTTTGCAGTCAAATAGATATCAGCCAAAGGACCCATTCTTTGTTTCTGATTTCTCAACTCAGCCCTCTTACAATTCCCAACTATCCCAATATTTCCCATCCCACATTATTACAGCCATCTTTATTAATGACTTCACCACAGTGATACTCTGAGTTTTCCCAACAACCTCTAGGCTCCATGCAACCATTATTCTCGCAGTCAGCCTCCACCACTCAACACAGGTATCCACTGGATTTTCTCAACCACTTGTAGATCCAAAGTTCTTGCATTCAATGGAAACTGGGTGGAGAGAGGGCCAGGTGACTCAAATTGGAAGTGAAACTTCATGGGATTGTGGTGGTAGTTATTCACAGGATGAGTTAATGAGTTTTTTTAAATATAATGTATGAATAAGATTACCATATAACTGTAGTTATATAAGGAATCATGTGTAGACATCATTATTCTTATAGGATTTCGTTTGCGTAGTTTGAAAGGCGAGCTCCGTGCATCATAAATGCCCAGAAGGTGTAGACATCCCATATCCGGCCAACATCAGCATTGCAGATGGCTTCAGCTAATTACCAAGGGAAGAGTGCATCTCAAATGAAAAAAATGCTATGAGCAAGTATGTGATCATTTGCATAGATGGTTCAATGACCAGCTTTGGTGGTAGCGAACTTTGTAAATATATCTTTCACCACACTTTCAAAGTCATCCAAAGAAGGCTTCCAGTCTTTAAGATCTGAATAAGACTGCAGCTTCAGTATAGTCCTAAAGGATTTCTTAAGATTTTAACAGGATAACAAGATACTGAGAGAAATAAATGAACCTAGCACAGTCTAAAATCCTAGCAATCAGCAAATGCTCAGCTAATTCCCTGCCACAATTGAACTCGGGCTTCTTTGTATCAATTGTGGACCACCTTAGAATTCAGCTATGAGCATCCAAAGAAGCAGGGTCATTGTCACCTGGATGCCCAAAGTGAGCATGGAACATATATATGGATGCCATTAATTTGAAAATGAAAAGGCATAGCTGCTTCCCTAACCCACTGCATCTTTAGGAAATTGGATTATTCATCCTGCAACTCTGCTTTCATTAAGCACAGATGGCAGATAGTGAGCCAATTGCCCACCATCAAATGAAACTGGACATCCACCACATCCAATGTAAAGTTGAGCAATTTGAGGAAAATATGCTTGACAACATTAATGGTGCCTCAAACAGATGCCTTGTCTTCATTAATAGCCAGCAAGAGAAAAAACAATGTTTTCTCATGTGTCGCAAAAATCAAAAGTGGGTTCTCAGGCCTGGCCAGGATTTAAAGCTTCCATTAGGCCTGATGTAGCCTGACCAGTGCCTGACCAGTGCCTGATCATTGCCTGATCATTGCCTGACGAGACCTGATAATGCCTGGGTGTTTCTTTGACTTCCTGATATGGTTTGCCAGGCACTTTCGATTTTTGCGACATGCCCAAGAGGTCTCACAGATGGTTTTTTGTCAGCAGCAGAGGTCTGAATATTGTTGGCATATTTTTTGCTCTTCCACAGCCTGGGAGCATATGTGAGAAGTATCATCTGAATACCATGTGCGGAAGTCTCTTCGAGATGAGCTTGAATATCCTCATCTGGAACTAATTCTTCTAATGTGAGGTTTTTCTCAGTGGTGGCACACAGATTTTTGGAGTCGAGAAAGGGTGCATATTTTTCACAAGTAAACTTCTTTGGCAAGGAAAATACAGTGCATGTTGTTGCATTAAGTTGCTGTACCATGTTGTCTAACCTTTGACTAGCCTTTCACAATATGAAATTGATGTTATCATAAACAATGTCGGAGAGGCGACCTGATTCCTTTGAAAAAAGCTGGGCTTGGGTCTTAGCACAGAGGGTCAGTCCCTCTAAGGCCTGTTGAGTTGTCCTGAAATATAGAAATTAAACAAAACCCAACGATTATAGGATGCATGACATACATATAGCTGACTGAAAGACCCATATGGCATAATGTATCTATTACTCGTTTACTGGTTCCCGCTCCTGCTAGGAAAAGACCGTGCATCATTTGGAAGACATTGGTGCTCCGGTTTTGACTATATAGCATCATGATAATAATGACTGCTACAACCTAGAGATAATACATATATCAAAAGCGCAAAATGATTCTGTTGAGGAACCCACCCTCTTGGCTCTTGCTTACTTGTCATGCTTCTCAACCTTCTTCCTCCTTTCATAGTCATTCTTTGCGGTTATCAGGCTGAATAATAGTAACCAAAGCAATGGCAGAATTTCAGAGTATATTGTGCCCAAATGTTCGAGCACAAAGCTGCCAGACACATCCTTTTTGTCCAATTGGTTTGGGACAACTTGAAGATCAGGGGAACGGCATCCTTTCAAAGATTCAGTCTCAAGAATCTGGGCTGTCTTAGTCACAGACTCTGCTTTATCCCCAGCTGGACCATGAGCAAGCCAGACACCCAACAAGGCGTCAGGAAAGAAGGTATGTCCTTCTCGGAAGCGGAGGCTAGTAGAAGCATGTTGGGATATTATAGCATTTTCAGAGGTATAGAATGCCAATAAAAATTCATTAAATGATTTCTATCCAGCATCTTTGACGACCTTCATGACTTTCGCGATCTTCACGACGCGTTGTGCTTGAGGACTTGACATCGTCTTGTGGCGGTGGCGGACATCTAAGTGGAACACGTGACTCACCCACGACTTCCACGTTCCCACGAATACAACTTCACTACAACTTCTCTGCACGACACGCATCATCTCTCCTCCCCGAAGAAATGATATTGGTGTCACGCTCATTAATCAGAAAACAATTGCGTATAGTGTATCTATAATATGCCGTTGAAACCACTCAAAACAGGAACGAGGCACAGAAGATATAGGGGAGAGATATCTACCCTCAATAGCCCGATGCAAAGTATCAAACCCCCGCTGTGCGGGCGCGTGTGCCCGGCGAGAGTTTGTGCCGAACCTACCCGTGGACCGCCGAAACCCTGCACAAGCAGATGGTACCAATGACACAAAACCGGCTCGGTAAACTTTAGACGCCTGAGTCAACTTTCCCGATGTCCCTGACTTGGTCCGTGAACGATCGACCTGGCGTCCTTCAATTGGTATTTTATTTGTCGTTTACGAATGATTTCTAGGTAGGTAAGTTTCCATTCAAATGTCTTTGATGCAAGGGAAGTTCATGGCATTCTGAACACCGTATAAGGTGTTCAGCGCTAGATGGCACTGGCGGCTCGCAGTAGTGCGCAGCGATGAAGGCCTGGCATCAGCTACGTTGCGAAACGGCGATAAAGGCGCCATTGAACGAAGTGAATGCTATATTTGCTCTTTGATAAAAGATATTAGTAATGGTGGTTAGAACTCGATAGAAGGTTGGTAGCGAAGACCCGTTTGGAAACATGTGTGGTTTCTGCGGAGCTGCCGTCGAGACCCGCAAGTGTTGCTGATGGGATCTATCTTCAAAAAAAGCCTCGTTTACTTGGAAATATACGGTAGTGTATACGCGATGAATGTATAAAAGCCCATCCACCATTCTCTCAGCTCAACAGACAACCCAAACAGCAACAGCAATAACATCAATAACCAGCTTCAGCCATACTCTGCAATGCCTGAAACCCTCAAAGTCGCCGTCTGTATCTGCCAAGAGGTTACCTTCGCAGATTTCATGATGCCCATGGAGCTCCTCGGCAGCCTCAACTTCGCCGACCATCCTTTGTTCGCCAAGGTCTTCGGCGACGTTCCTTACCGCGTCAAAATCGACTACCTTGCGTCTACCCTAGACATCGTGTCCGGATTCACGGACGGTCTTCCGGGCATTAAACCTACTCGTACCTACGCCGACGTGATGGAGAAGGGGGAGAAGTATGATATTATTTGGGTTCCTGCCGGTAGGTCAAAGTTCCGAAGCATGATAATGTGTCGTCTAACACATGTAACAGGCCCCATCCCCGATTTTGAGGCTATCAAAGATAGGACTCCTCAAGAAGAAATCGAATTTTTGAAGGAGGCAGCCCCCGACGCAAAATATGTCATGTCGGTCTGCGCTGGATCTTCTATCTTGGCCTTCGCTGGCGTCCTTGATGGAAAGCGCGCTACTACTAACAAGTTCTTATACAAGTTCATAACTGTAAGTAATGATATCTTTCCGATTCGATGTCCTAGGTCATATCAAACAATCACAGAATGTTCTGCATGGTACCAATAAAAATATTACCTGGGTTCCTAAAGCCAGGTGGGTCGTCGACGGGAATGTTTGGACTAGTTCTGGCGTTACGGCAGGTGAGTGAAAGGATTTTTAAGGGAACTTAAATTCAAGCTGATTGTCCCATGGTTTCTCAGGTACCGACATGGCTCTCGCATTTTTGGAAGAGCTTGTGGGACCCAAGGTAACCGAGCATATCGCTGCTATGTCGGAGATAGCGAAACGCAGTGACGCAGGCGATGATCCCTTCGCTGCCGTTCATGGCTTGATTTGAAGAAATCATCCTGATATTTGCTTGTGTTCATAACTTGTAGGCGAGCTGAATTGCACCTCGGGAAATTGATTTGTTTCATTTATTCATTCTCCGGTTGGATTCTAATGCTTTTAAATCCTTCCATGAGCCACCTTTTATCGCCTGTGAAACAATTGTTTCATCACGTCCTACTTTCTTACAAAGAGTTCGCGTGCGCAGAGTACGTATATTACATGTACGCGTACTTCCTCGCACTTGGTTTTGGCTCTAGTGGGCCATCCATCTATTCTTTTTCGCCACCACCTATGTTCAACATACATTAGTATGAAGACGACCTAAAGCCAGCATCGAAAACAGGTTTTTGGAAAAACCAACATTGAACATGCAACTCCAGTGCATACCTTACGTATCTACCTATCGCGGATAATCTGTTTCAATAATGATATTATTGTCCAATCTTTCATCGAAGTAGGTCCATTTCCTCCTTGCCAGAGGGTTCATGCCTTATAAAGAATTGTAATGCAAATGACGTCTCCATGAATAACCAAGCAGCCACATATATCTTGCCCAATGAGGAATACTGGAGATACCACAGCCTGTGAATGGAGCTGGTAAGGGCGCAGCTGAAATACTGTTGAGCCGTTTATGGTCAGTTTCGTCTGAAAGAGAACTGGTAAACGTCATTATGAAAAAATCTAAAGTGAATCCAACCTTTACGATAATCAATGTAACCGAATACCCAATTCTCAATATACCATGGCGTAGTCCTGAAAGAAATAGTACCATAGGCCCCAGAATCCGGCTTAAACGCGTGCAACTAGTTAAATACAGGGGGTCATGGAGAATCCACTGCCTGGAGTATTAATCGGCTGTTTTCCAGTTTGGACTTTGAATATGCCTGGATGACATTGGGACTTGGATATGTTTACCTCTACTTTCTGTTTAAATCGTTCGTTCACCGTGATTAGTCCCGCCGCAGTCTTTATCCAAAGTGTGCTACATGATCTCTTACTTTAAGTTCTTGTGCTAATTTTCTGATGCGTTCCTGTAGTGATTTTCCTGGCGTTTTCCTTATTTAAACTTTTTAAAACGTTTTGGCACACTCGACAGTCAATATGGGTTCATGTCTTCTTCCGGTATGTACTTAATGTGTTGCATATTTCTCAGGCTTATCGTTTTGAAAGTGACACAGCTTTATACTCCATGATGTAACTGTTTTACAAGCTATATCTTTCGGATGCTTACACAGTAGTTCGTATATTTCTTTCAGAGTCTTCTGTGAGTTTAGATCGTTTCATCCGAGTCGCAACTTAAAGAACATTATATCTGACATCATTCAAGTATCTTATTTAATTAATGTCATTTTCCTTGTCCATCCAGGAAACTTCCCTCTGCAGATTGCAGGTGAAATGTACGTGATATATCCTTTGAGTTGAGATTGTTTATCAAATCCACCACTCAACCAGGTGGGTGGTAGCGCTTTTCACTGTCATGGTAATTTTCTTTTCTTTCCCTGGGAATAAAAGCGCTTGAAACTACTCTGGAGTTGTCCATAGGCCAATCGTTTGGTCCTCAACCTCAGAAAGGGCGCATCCGTCGGTCCTAATACAGATCTGCCTACAATAAGCACGATCCATCCCGGAACCTAAGTTGGCATCAGTTGAAACGATATCATAACAGCAGAAAGCCCAGGCCATACGGCAGTAGACTACAGGGCTCAGAATTGTGGGGCAGACTATAAATGATATAATCAAATTGCATCTTTGAATAGTACGGGTGACGACGGGTCTGACTTGCGGATCGAGACATTATCCCACCAAAGTTCCCGAGCTGTCTCATCAAGTGAGCGTCATCTCTACCAACCGCAATGGTGGTGAAACGTCTGATTAGGTGATAATCAACTATTAGCACCTTCTGAACCTCTAACATGTGCCACCTATTATTGCAAATTTACAATTCGGTACATTGGTCTATTAGTATGACATTAAGAATAGGAATATACAAGGCGTATTAACTAATTTCCCGCGAGAGAACATGATTCAAATATGCCTGGTGTTGTGTCCTTATGTATTATTGATGACAGGGAAGACGAAAATGAGCCTCCCTCCTATTACTATCAATGTACATATAATGGCCTGTGCAATATACTATTACTAAACCTCGTTTCATAGTCTAGGAAGCATTAGCGACCATAATCACCAGCAAATTATTGTTCGAAATTACATGCGGATTAGGAACCGCACCTAAATAATTCCTAATGATGGCGATGATAATGAAATTCTTAAATCTTAGGTCGGAATTACTTACTTTCACATCCACCGAGGCCTACTTATATGCTCTCTATTACTACTTCACACGTTCACCTAGTGTATTCGCCGCAGTGCTCACGGCGACTCGGAGGTCCCTCGCTTAATGAGAACCGCCACTGTCGTTAGTAAGGCGTATCGTCGCCTACCAGGGGAAAATGTAAAGAATACGAATTGAGATGATTTATTGTCGACAGAGGCGATGAATAAGAGGTACCTATTGGATGAGCTCTATTGGCCAACCGTTTGCCAACCACAGTGACACGTCATATCACGCATGCTGACTCATCCCCCCACAGCACCTTGTCTCTAGTCCAATACTGAATACTAGAAACCCTCGGCCTCACCTTCGAAACAGCATAGGTCGATATAGCATGTTAAACATGAACATATTTCGACGATTACGAGCAAGGTCTCAATCGTATCGCTGTTGCGGTTGGTGCTGCGGCTGTTGGTGAAGGTTATGGTGTTGCAGAGGCTATTTTGATAGCATTGGCAGTGCGTATCGCCTTTATTCTTTCGTTTGAGAATAGTATAGATCATGTATATTGCTATTCATAGGAGTTTAATATAACCTGGCTTTCGCTCCGGCTCGCTAGTAGCTACTACTGAGATCGCAGCCGACACCCGGACAAGACTCCTTGTTTCGTGTCACGTACGTTTCCTTCCTCATATTTTCGTTTACATTATCTCACATAAGTCTTAGATGACGATACTCGAATCCCACGATCCACCTACAATACACTTCGCCAGACGTTTGTTGTCCCTCCATCCTTAAGACCACCGCTCGTGAAGGACCATGTGCCACATCATATTCTTATGAAGGTGCGCGACGTTCGCGGTTCGGCCAAGAAGCACGGTCATTAAATGAGATGATAAAGGAAGGAGAGGAGTGGCTGGTTGTGGAGCCTGTTAGACTGCGTTCACGGAGGGCATCGATCTGGCTAAGGTGTGTATCCTTACGTTCTTTCATCCAACGACATCGCTGAGCATGCTGTATCAGTTCACAATCTGTACCTCATTGCTTGCACGAAGCCAGGACGCGTCTTTGTGAGATTAAGGTCAGGTGTCATTATTCGTGCCTCCGCATACTTCTTTCGAATCCGGTTCTTTCTTTTTCACGACA
Source organism: Sphaerobolus stellatus SS14 (assembly GCA_000827215.1). Classification (NCBI taxonomy): domain Eukaryota; kingdom Fungi; phylum Basidiomycota; class Agaricomycetes; order Geastrales; family Sphaerobolaceae; genus Sphaerobolus; species Sphaerobolus stellatus. Next base: position 1,437,609 of record KN837083.1, read on the forward strand.
GCTCTAGTCTCTGCGTCAACTTCAACAACACGTCCAGCCCTATTCCATCGGTGCACCATGCGATACAGTATGCGCGAATGTACCTAGTGCATTAGGCGCACCAAGGTCGATCCGTCTCCTCAAGGTCGTCAGGATCGCAGATGAGGGTATATCTGGCAGCTCCCTGCGATTAAATTGTGGCTTAATTGTGGCTTGAAGGGAACGCCGAAGAACCAAAGCTTGCGGCATCTGGGTTGACGGATAAGAGCTATGACGAACCGGTGGCCCTCGTCACAGGATAACATTCGTCACAGGGTCGTTTAATGGTGCTCAAAGAGGATAAAGAGACGCGAATGGAACGGAAAGGTGGCGTGTTTGAGGACTTGTATGATGCAGCCATCGTTGTGCGCCCCGTAACGTTGCTTGTTTAGAAGACGTGTAATGAGCCGGCAACTAGTGTTCTGCGATAACGGCGGTGCCCTTCTTGTTTCTGTGTGTTTAAGTCCCTTGGCAGGCCGGAATGACGTCAGACGGCTATCCGCGGATCGTGAGAGGCCAATCATATGACACTCTGCAGAGCCTTACCTCCGATTATACATTCCGCATGCTACAGTAGACGCGAGGGTTGCCTCTACGATACAGAGGGATACGTGACCGTCTAGGTAGCATGTGGCTGCGGTGCGTTGTGAGCGTAGGCAAGGTAGACGTATTACGAACCTGCCCACCTAAGCATTGCAGCAACCCAGCATTCCGTACTGGGACCCATGCCGGCATTTCCTCCCCCACATTTCACATGCTGACTCATCCCCAGGTCTGCATTCGTGTCTGCATCCAGACACCATAGCCAGAGATCCCCTTGGGAATGCGGAAGACATGACAAGCACATCTGGGCGTTACTAGGAAGAAAAGTCTAACGTGATTGAAGAAGGCTGGTGTTGTGGCGACTAGGACGGCGTCGGCGACAAGCGTTGGATCGAGGGATTGCTTGGGGTACGAATAATGCGCAATTGGGTATTTATTTCCTGTTATTAAGTTAAGGTGTGAGCTAATGATGATTTTATGCTTAGCTATGATACCGTCTCCCAAGCTGTTTGACCTTCAGGTGTTCCGAGTTAAGGATACATAAGGGTTTGCGCAAGTTATAATGATTCTGTCGGCAGTGCGTACCACCCTATTCCTCGTGTCTCAGTGACATACCCTTATAAATAGCTGTTTGTAGGACTCTGATATGGCCTGATCTGTTCTTAATGGATATCCCTCGCAGCTCGGCCCTCAACAGAGTCTCCTGGTCGACAGGATTGGTTTGCTGTCAGTAAGTTTCCTAAGTCATGGTACCGATTGCATTATCTCACACATGCCTTAGCTTCACTGTATTTACCTCGGACTATCCAACATGGTATACGTTGCCGGGAGCTCGTCCCCCACGTGGTCAAGATCACCGCTCATGAAATAGCCTTACTACGTTATATTCTAGTGACGATGTCTAGATGTCGCAGCACAACGACAGAAGGATGCATAGTTATTTGATAACGGTGCAGGAAGAAAGATCGAAGAGACTCTGGAGCCTGCCAAGCTATAGAGTATGCGGAGGGTATCAACGTTGCTAAGGTATGTAGTACACGTTCTTTCTTTTCGTTACGGGTGCTGATCAATGGCATGGGATATCGCATAGGATACCGATATGAAAGCTTTCTCTGCATGTTCTCGTGAGATCAAGGCCAAGCGTCAAGACCACTACTTCTTCGCTAGCGCAATCTTCATTCCACTGTACTGCAATGCATGATCCAATTATAATTATACAGCGGACATCACATTATCTGCGGCATCCACCAATATCCCAAAACGAAATCGGAACCTATGCGTGTGCGAATGCTTTGGGGCGCTTAGGCGAACTATGTCCTCAAGATTGAAGATAACGATGTCTGTCATTCGTCGGTTATGGTTGTCGTATGGATTAGCGAAGTGAAGGAAAAGGAGGATAGTCGGTTAGTGGAAGAGGATGGCGAGGGGGCGGAGGCCCTCGTTGGGTCGTGTTCGACGAAGAAGAGGATATGAGCGCGATTTCGAATGATTCATGCTCCCCATGGTGGGCATATGTCACTCATAGATGTGGTTATCGGGCCTTCCTGCGCGGTTGGTGGCTTAGGATCCAGCGCAACGGTCGTTACATAGAGGATATCCACTGTATCCTTTTACCTTGCGCTTTTGCCTCGCAACTAGAGCAGATCTAAAGATCAAGCTGCTCGATACCCGAGATCCTTGTGCGCCCATTATTGCTGTGGCCAGATGCGCTCTAGAGTTGTTGAGGCGAATACTTCGAGTTTAAACATATGTTTACACAGAGCGAATCGGTAGAGACACTCATCACGTCATCGCCTTGACCCGCTTAGCCGCTTTCTTTTTTCCCTTCCTCTACCATTCTAGCAGCCGGGTTCAAGGTTGTGCAGGCGGCGTGCGATTGGCAGCCACCAGAGTGTACAACCTTGTGGGTTCACCCGCTGCCTGTCTTAAGAGGAAGGAGAGGGATTTCGCCGCTATCCCATTCGCCGCTGAACCTCGATAGGTATGTTCCCCGCCGCTGCCCAGGAATCCGTTCGCTAACTGAGACTCGCTAGTCTCCCGCGCCGCACGCCTACCTTTTTTGCTCCCACCCGCCGCGATCCCTATTTTATTTTATTTTATTCCCTGTTTATGATATTTTGCATTAACTTGTGTCTGCCTTAATGTTTTGTGTCTGCCTTTTCTTTTATTGCACGTATCTTCTGCCTGTTGTCTGCCCGCCTCTATCTTTTGTATTCTCTGCCTGTGCTATCTTCTTATCTTTTATCTGCATGTATTTTCTCTGCCTTAGGATTGGTTATCAATATGGAATTGTTTGGATGACGCTTAGCGCCGAGTATCACCTATGTACTCCATCGCCTCCCCTAGTCCACTTGCAAACTCAGCCGATTCGCTTCGCATTCGGTTATCTTATAACGACATAATCTCAATTGAATCAAATTCAATCACGAATTTACAACTTGAAGAATTTGCTATCGCTAGGCTTTTTTACTTGAGCTCCATCCAAAACGCCTTAATGATATCCCTGTGACAATTATTATCCATCTTGGTGTCTGCTTCCCTCAAAAGGCAAAGCGGGCGAAAGGTGTTATCACAGGACAGGAAAATGCTTAGAACTACGGCGAAGAGATTGTTAAACAGATCGCTGTTTCTTCTTTGATATATCCCTCCTTGCCACCTGACTTCTTCAATTGCGTTTTGTTATCCGAACGGAAGAACTTCTTGGATAAAGAACTGCCTTCACGTTCGGTTGTCTTCCGGGCGCTATCGGGTATCACTTCAATCAAATCAGCAGTGATTCGATACTTTCTCCAACCAATTTCGGAAATCCATAATCGTGAAGCTCGTTCAACAGCGTCCTAACGAAATTACCATGCGGAACGACTCGACTGAACTCATCCTCGTTGTGGCTTCGTATTTAGCTAGAGCCTGTATCCGGTCATTGGCAGCAGATAAAAGGCGAAACAAGATACATGTTTGATTGGCTTTAGGGTCTGCATGGAACAGATATGGGCGGGATCACTTCGGCGCATCAGGTTACCTTCGCGGAGTCGGCGACTAGGAGTTTGCTGGATCTATCCACGCTATTATCCTACATTGCGCCTTCGTCTAACAAGGATAAAGTAAGTGCAAAGATCAAGACGATCATGGTTGTCCTTTTCGGATGTTCAGCCTCTTACAATCCTTGCTCATTCTCCGTCCTTGTTCTGCGGATTTGGCTCCGTCGTTGGATGCGGCAGGGATGTGATGCGAATAATGGGATATTTCGGTATTGCAGGGAGTGGGATGGATACCGAATGAGATGAGATGGTGGCACGCGATATTCGAGCCTTGTATCTTCTGCTGGATATCAATACGCTCACCGTCGTTGTGGCTTAATATATTTAGGGAGCTGATGGCTAGGTGGCCTTCGCATTCGGATTCTACCACTTTAAGCAAATGAACCAACGTAGCTGCCGAGCCTATATCTGACAAACTCAAAAAAGAATATATCACATTATAGTCACCAAGCCTCCTCACAAACTTCTTCGAGAAATCCTTCACTAGATTCCTGTGTATTGGAATGGAATATCCGAGGCCATTTAGCGAGCCGTTAGTGCCTTCGTAGGGCGAGGAATTTCTAGAGATGCAACAGAGGGATATTAGCCTTGTGTATGGCCGTCTTCTATTTTTTATTGCCTCAAGCATGAAGCTGAGCTCAGTTATTCGAACACAGGAATATCCATTGGTTAGATCGTAAGACAAATAAAATCAGCGCAAAGGAAGATAATCGTGCCTTCAATGGTGAGTAAAGTATCCCTATTTTATTTCCCTTCGTCTTACTAATGCATATTTTCTGAAGTCACTACTAATTTCGTCCTGTCACGCACCTTTCGTTAATACTTCAAATAATGACGCTTCGAGTGTCGTGTTCGAATGCCACTTTCCTTTCAAATTCTCACCGTCGAATCAACAAGGATTAATAGGGAAAGTTCCTGGCCCATTCAGTGGTAAGTGTAACATTTATATTTTATTACCGTTTGTCTGGCTAATTTTTCACTAGTTCAAACTTCCATCCTGTGGCAGAGATTTTTGAATAGCAATGTATTTGCTATGATACTGACCTCTTGCCATTGCACAGAGTTAGCCCTTGATATCAAAAATCTATCGAAAGTCCAAGCGAGGGAAGACAAAAACAAGATTATCCGGAAGAGCTGGTTAAGTTATTATGCGGTGTTCTGTAACTATCGATTTGCTTGTGACTCTGCTGCTTCAGAGGGCCCAGTATTACTATTAGCACATTTGTTAATTGATGGAAATACAAGCTAAGTCTTTCAATATTGTTCAGAAGAATCCCTGTGGTTTTATTTTAAGGACATTGCACGTGTCAATCATGTGCATTTATTTTCAATAACTGGCACTCCGTCCATATGATGCTGTCTCGCAAAGGAATGGAAATAAGCTGCCAAACTATTTTAAATGCTTCTAAGTATAATTTCTTGAACTTTGGTATGATAGATGCCAAATCGTAACGGCATGTCGTTACATGCCAGTCCCCAACTTCAGGCTCTAAAATCTGTGAGGGAGCAGAATTTAAATTGTTGTAGAATTTGATGTACCATGTTGTTGAACCTGTATGCTGAGCCTGAAGCGGTACTTTTTTCTTGTTGTTAGATTTCAATAATAATTACCACTCCTTTTAAGCACTCTTCATATATTAAAAAGAATAGGTTAATTGCAGTTTAATGTAACACATGGCCTTTTATGAAGCTTGACTTTCTCAATTAGGGTGCCAGAAGTACCATGTTGTTCACAAGATATTCAGTCAAAGGGCAAATGCACAGAGACAGAAAGCTGAACCAGAAGTGCACATTGGAATGGTAGCATTACCTGACATTGATGGAATTCCTGCCAGCAAAGTTATATGTAATTTCAAGGTGAAAAAGGTCCACTGTGTACAAACATTCCAATGGACAGGCAGTGTTCCTATAGCCTGGGGAAAATGCTACACTGGGGAAAATCTGTCACAGGTATATGAACTAATGTATGACATATGGAAAGATCATCCAGAGGATCGACCAGGCTTTCTATTTTATGATGATGCTTGCAATCTTGTTCATCATATGTTAACCTCACATCCAGAGCCTCCATGGTTGCACTCAACCAGGTTTATTGTTGATGCCTTCCATTACATGACCCATAGAGCTACAGATGCTGTTTGTTGTCTATGGTGTAATCCTTTGCCAGCAGATGGAAGTAAACCTGATCTGCTAATTAGCCAAGTAAATGAAGCTGGAGAGATCATACTTCAATGTGCTTACAGCTCTGAAGCTGCTGAACAGCTAAATTCCTGGTTAACAAGCTTTGAGAGACAGTTTGATCAGATGTCAGACATTACTTTTGATTTCTTCATGCATAGCTTATTGCTTCTTCATAAGGAAGAGAGGGAGAAGGATATTAAATAACAAGGAGAGGATTGTAAAGACTTGGTCTTTACATTGGTTCGCTAGTCACACCTGTGTACAGACTGTTTACGATATTGTATTCAGTTACTATGTAGTACAGGTGTAGGTTAAGCTGGGGAGCGCTAGTCACTGACCCAGGTATTTATACTACAGAGTTATGTAAGGTAACTATATATATTATGTAATAAAATACTATCTATGTGGATGCATATATAAGAGTCCATAAGAGTCCACAAGGACTTAGAATAGTTGACGTGAAGTCAACTCATTGTATGTACTTTTATACAAGAGACACATATATGCGTCTGGCTAAAAGTCTAATCGTGACTTTATTATAAAGGATTAATTATAATCCCTTACACCCTCCCCCTTTTGACTGAGTAGGCGGGCCTACTCATGATTTTCCGCGTATAACTCACAAGTGAGTTCCTCAGATAGTTCTGTCATGGAAGCACGGACAGTCCCTTGAGGAACGAAGCTATCGAAATAGCTTATACGTGCCCGTAGTTCACGAGCGTCAGCTGGGGGTTGGGAGAAGGAACCTCCTTCTCCATAGTCTAGCCTATCAGCTAGAGATGACGATCCAGTATGCTGGATCGGAATGGGTTCAGGATCAAGCTCTTCCTGATCCATGGGTTCCCCCACCATAGGGGGAGAGTAAAACAGGCTCCCTTGTACAAGGGGGAGTAAGTTGTCATGAACGTGGAAATGGTTCGTGGTGACTCCCTTCAACAAGACAATCTTGTTGGCCCTAAGTAGGGAACGAAGGGTAACTTCGTTCCATATCGTTCTAGTAGAACATTGAATAAAATAGGGCTCGATTTTTTCTTGAGCCAACTCGGGAGTGACCCCAGCGTCACAGCCTAACCAGTAGGCAAATTGGCTCGTGTCGAGCTTTTGATGGTGGGGTATTTCTTACCTTGCCGGAGTCGGGCCGCAGAGGAAGAGGTTGTCATTCCTCTTCCACCGACCAGTAACCAGTTTCTCCCATCTTCCAATGGAAGAAAAGATGTGCTGAAGCAGTGATTCTGCTTTGGCTCCTCGGTACTTGGATTTGATCAGATTAACCCAGTACCATATGTCGGCGTCATCGATGTTAACATGTAAACCTTCCAATCGAAGGTTTCGGGGAACCCCAGAGGGGTTCGAGTTAAAACTCTGGATGACGTCTGTCATCCAATCTGGATCGTCATGACGAGCCACTAGGTTCCTGGGTAGACAAGGTAATGACCGGGCATACTCGTCGATGCGGAGCATGACCGCTGTGTGGTCAGGAGTCCGTTGATGAGGGGGTAAAGCTTTAGCTTCTGCATAAGGCCTCTGCATCTCAACATCATGGACGTCTTGCTCCAATATCCATTCAGAGGTGCCTCTGAATGCCAGCTGATCCCATCGTTCAGCCCTAGATTTACCCAATGGTTTGGGTAGTACCCCTGTGATGGAGGTGGGAGGATCAGCAATGATCCTCTTCTGTTTTGGGGAGGGGCAGTAGCCCCCAATAGCAGGGATACCTGCTTCACAAACAACCTGAGAGTCGTTCCGGGATTTTTTGCTCGTAATGCGAGCACGACTGTTGGGGGGGACGACTGGGATGTACTGAGGAATGTCCTCAGGAATAGTAGGAAGACCCGTGGGGTCTTCATTGTCATCCTCACCATCGGACGCAGGGATATCGGACAGGCAATATCCATTCTTTTCAGCCCAGGCTGCGTCCTTGCTATGGAGGGTGTATCGTGCCCTCCCAACATAATAGTCAAGCTCCCTTTTGAGGCGCTTGTTCTTGAGGATGGGGCCCTCGTTGCGGGATAATTTGGCAGAATTAGCCTCTTGGAGCTCCTTCTCCAAGGATTGAACTTAATCAGTCAAGTTCTGAATGGTGACTCTTTGAGAGTCAAGTCGGTCATAGAGCTGGGATGTTTTGTCCCTACATTCCTCAGCCAGTGCTTCGGCTGATTTTAGTGATTCTTTGAGGATGTTGTGGTCCTCTAACAGACGATAGTAGTCGTCTTGATACCTGACCAATTCAGGCCAGGCTTCAGCCACAGTGTGGCTGACATCCTTCTCAACGAGACAGATTTTGTATGACCGTTTGGCGGCCATACAATGTGATGCCAAGGCATCGCAGATAGAACAACCCATCTTGTGCTTGATTGCAACGAATCCAGGAACAGATTCAATGACCCACTCATTGGAGGGGTCCAGTTTGAATGCCTGTATGGCACTCATAGGGTTGGTGGATGGATCCACCTGCATGTGAGCATTAGGCTCATTATCCATGGTTGTGGATAGAGGTTAAGACGTGTTTAGGGTGTCTTGCAATTTTATGCCTCGCGGCAGTGGGGCTCGAATATTTTTATAGGCTTGCCGTGTACCGGCAAGCTGGCCAGACACCTGGTGCGACCGCACCTCAATTCAGTTTATTGGCTGATCGTCACGTGAATTACGCGTAATCGCAACGCACTCATTAGTGGTGTCGAGGCAGTTGCCGGGGATTATCAATCCCATGAATCTCGAGGTATCTCTCGAGAGCTTCTAGTTTGTTGCATTCATGCAACAGTTCCCATGTGATGTCACCGTGATTGGTTCATTGGTGACCAATAATCTCATCGATGAACCATTCTTGTTTGTTGTTAGTGCCTAGTTCGTACAAGGCATTTACTTCCCTATTAGGGAATCGTTCATCATCGTTCATAATATGTGAACGAATTAGTTTCATATGGAACGTCGGGTGTATCCGACGTTTTATTAATTCTGGGAGTAATTCCAGACTGACAGTAGACTTGTTATTGTCTACCCTAAGGACCTTGTAGGGTCCTATGTATTTGGGGATGAGTTTATGCGCTCGTCCTTTGGGCATGCTTAGGTTTGCTGTAGATAGGTAGATCAGATCATCTACTTGGTATATAGGAGGTTCTCTCCTATGCCTATTGGCGAAGTGCGTTTGTTCGACGCACTTTTCAATAATAGCGTCATGTGCGGCTATTAAATTCCACTTTGCCTGTTCAGTGAATTGTTGGACACCTCGATAATTTGAGGTCATGGTTGTATTGACTGAAATACGGGGAATATACCCATATATCAATTTGAATGGTGCGAATCCTGTAGTAGCACTAGTGCTACTATTAATGGCGAATTCTACCATCGGGCATTTTTCAGCCCAGTCTTTTTGGTCGTCTTTGACCACTGCTCATAGTATTTGAGCGATAGAATGATCAGCTCGTTCTGTAGCACCATCAGTTTGTGGATGGAATGCTGTTGACATTAACAGCTTCGTTCCTAGGAGTCGGTGTAACTCCTTCCAGAATATCAAAGTGAACTTCGAGTCTCTATTGGATACGATAGATGTTGGTAGTCCATGTAATCGGACTACCTCCTTAGCTGTTACTGTGGTCTTTGTCCGGACCAAATGTGTCTGGGACGTCAGACGATCTATTATGACTAGTAAATAGTCATGTCCGTTGGACACTGGTAGTGGTCCAACGAAATCCATACTGATGGATTCCCAAGGTTGTTCAGGAATCGGTAGAGTATGTAGAAGCGCAGTGGGCTTCTGATTGCTAGACTTGATTGTCTGGCATCTTCTGCAGGAGCTGCAGAAGGCTTCTACATCGGCTGTCATTGACGGCCACCAGAAGGATCCTTGAATGTATTTAAAGGTTTTAAATGGACCAAAGTGTCCTATCGTTTGGTGGGCTTGGTCAATCAGTTACTTCGCTGATCTTCCTTCCCCTCCAAAGAGCGTTCCTCGGAACACATACAACAGAGCGACCAAGGCCATTCTTAGTCCAAAGGAGCTCTTCCTTTAGTGCAAAGCGCGGATGTGCTTTTACATCCAGTAGTACCCTCACACAGAGGGTGTCCTTGGTGTATGCAGGAATGAACACCAATTTTAAGTCGATATCGGACTCGACTCTAGTTCTGAGCGGTATTCCATCCGCACCAGATTCAATGGCGAGGACATCATCGTTGTCTGCAATATTGGGAAGCACCATTGCTTCCGGCGTAGATGAATGCTGGTTCATCTCATTGGCTTCCAGGATTCTATCTTCCTGGATCTCCAAGAGGCGCTGTGATCGTCTCAGAGTGTTTGTGTGGATTTGAACAGCACATTCTATTGGGAGAGTATCTCCTTCGGGATCGAGTTTGCGATCCATATTGACGAAGTTAACTTCGTCGCTGTCAAGTATCGATCCGACCGGCTTATATTCATATATTGTTTTCTATCCATGTTCTATTCATTTGATTCATTTCCTTGTATTCGTTCATTCAGATCCTTTTCCGCGCAGCGTACTTTCCCCGCGCGGCTTTCACCCTTATTATTTTCTTGTTGACTCAATCAATTGTTTTCCGACCGGATTCCTTTATCTTTCTTATCTGTGTTATCTTTTTCACCATG
>KN837083.1:1548519-1559747 GCA_000827215.1 Sphaerobolus stellatus SS14
ACGCTACAGAAGCTACTGTAGGTTCCGTTAATTCGGCCGAACTACAAGCGCCGGGTGCTGTTTCCTGATGATGGCTGATTCCGGCCACCACAACATGCCCTCATTCGTAACCGGCTGAGAAACCTCAATCTCGCAGCAGTGCGCAATGATATACAAACTTACTTACAAAGTTATATTCCGGCTGAAGAATCTCAATCTCGCAGCAGTACGCAGTGATATACAAACTTACAAAGTAATATGACCGATTCCGACCACCATCACAGGCACTCGTCCTTAACCGGCTGAGGAATCTCAATCTCGCAGCAGTGCGCAGCGATATTTGCAAGTCAATTTGGCCTACATTGCAAAGCGGTTGTAAAGGTATGTTGAGGATGATTTTACGTAAATATATGATTTGCTCATTGACAGAGAGGTTAGAAGGAGCATCGAGGCAATAGACACGAAGGGCAGACGATGGATGTGTATTAACCCTAACCGAACTTGATCTCGCCATTTTTCTTCTTGTGAAAGTGAGTGACTCGCAAAGTCTCTTTTCTTCTGTCTTGCTGCTTGCAAACAATATGGAGAACAAAAGAAAAGCGGCGAATTTACTAAAAATTCAAGGGTCTTCCTTCCATTAGGAAAGTTGACACGAGCGGCGTAGCCTCATATAGTCTATATCGCGGTCCTACCGCGTTTAGTGTTTTTAGTGTGTCAGCCACTAGAGAAGCAGCCGTAGCAGGCCTACTAACGACTTGCTGACATAACCAACATCGTCGAGACCGATAAGCTAAGTGCTATATAACTTGAATAGCCTGCCTAGCACTATACCAATTTATTTCTGAATAACACTTATATATATATATATATCTTGTATGAGAGATTTATTAAGATATATACTAAAACATAAGTATTATACGAGGGAATATAATGAGACTTGGGAATAAGACTTGTTGGACTTGCGTGGACTTGCGCCTGCCAAATTTGGCAGGAGGGACTTGCCGGACTTCGCTGATTGGACTTGTGGGTGAAATGGATTTGCATCTGCCAGTTCGTTTATACTAGATTGTGTCAATGTATACCAGGTCTTCTAACAACATCTAAGCTAAGATAATGATGAATATAACTTTAGCAAGTTCCTCTCTAACTGGTGTCTATTACTCAAATTAAACATTACTCTCAGTATCTAACTACTGATGCTCGCTGTCATATTACTAATGAAGCCCGATAAGTCCATTTATTCAGATACAAGTAGGATACCTTGATATTCCTGAGTTTTAAATTGAAGTGTGACATTCACTAATGCTAAAAAAAAAAGCTCGGAACAAGTATCCGATACCTATGGGTCTGCCCAACTTTTCTTATGAGACATGCTTCTTATGTAGGACATCTATAATTAATTAACTATGAAAAATAAACAAATAACAACCTCTATAAGCAAAGTACTGCATTTACCTGCAAGTCCTTTATGAGTCTTCTCGAAATCCTTAAAGAGTTCCTCACAAGTCTCCCACAAGTCCCCCACAAGTCCTCTGCAAATCTCCCAAAAGTGTATGCAGGTATGAAAGTTCTTTGCAAGTCTCCTTAAATGGTTGGGTTGTTTTACTTTGAAGAAGTCATGGTTATTTAATCAAGCACAAATAGTATAGCACAAGTCCACAGTAAATCTAGCAGTAAACGTTCTGCACACAGTATGCTATTCCTTAACTTCTTTACCAGTGTAGATATAGCCTATTGTGAAGATGTTCTGTAGGTAGGATATTGTCCTAGGTCACTAAGTATTGAACATGTGAGACATAATAGTCAATGCATGTACCTAGATAATAATATAATAATATCACATACTTGAAAAGCTTGCACAAGTCCCTCACAAGTCTCACAAAGCCTTTGACATGATGTGATCCATCCCATGAGTAAAGTATACCTCATACTTACCATGTATTACTGATAAGGCATTATATATGCTATGTTTAGAGGTAAATACATGTTATTTACACATGTATTTACCTTTTATACAGCAAGGCTGATATGAAACCCACCCAAGTCTGCAAGTCCCATGTAAATCCTTCACCGAGCGGAGGCAAGTCCGTCACAAGTCCATTGCAAGTCTGCCGAGAACCTTGCGGGACTTGGACTTGTCCCGCCAAAAAGCCACACAAGTCTGCGCAAAGAAAAGAACCAAAGAGAAAGCATGACCCTATGGCCTTAATCCCTTGGGAATAAAAATCCGCAGGGGATTAGTATCATAGAGCACATAGTTCCTTCTGTCCTGGCAGCGGGCAGTGAAATCATGAGGAGGAGTTGATGTACTATGGAGCTAATAGTTCTCAGAGAATGCAGCTAGCTCATAGCTCACAAACAAGCCAGCTACCATGATAATCAAAGTTGTAGTTGCTGAGAATCCTGTGCAAGTCCCATGCAAGTCCTGCACAAGGCACACAAGTCCTCAGTGCTTCCTGAAGTCTTTATGAATCCATGCTAGCAATCCAGATTCTCTTATTTACCCAGGTTATTAAGCCAAAAAATATTCCTTTGAAGTGTGCTGGAAGTCAAGCCATATCTAAAAAGGGAACAGAGTAAATACACTATTTCTGTACAACATAGCACTCTGTATAAGTAGGTACCCAAAGTATCACAAGTCCCTCCAAGTAATAAAAAAACCTATTTATTTCAAACAGTATGGGCAATTCAAACAGGTTTAGAGCAACACAGCTCATTTTCCCTATAATGTACTGCCCTGAAGGTGCTATATAAGCCACTCCTAAAGCAAAATATGTGAGATAGACTGATATATGCAAGGGTGCTGTACAAGTCTGAGACAAGTCCCTTCCCAAAGCTGCAAGTCCCATACAAGTCTATTGCAAGTCTGTCACAAGTCCACCAAGAGACTTGGGGAACTTGGACTTGCCCTTCCAAAAGTCCATGCAAGTCCATTTTTGGCAGGCACAAGTCTGTTTTGCAAGTCAAAAAGTACTGTCTCATATTATACAACCTCTACTACAATAATGAGGCAGCCTGGGTGGACAAAGAGAAAACACTGCCAACCATACTTTGAGCCCAGTGCACCATGAACATGAGAGTCAAAACATCCAACTAACTTGTGTAATACAAATAAGTCCTTTGGTTTTTTGAGAGAAACACTAGAAACAAGATGAGATCAGCTCAATGTACATTGCACCTACCTAAACAAATTCTGACACTCCGGGTGACTAGAGAGGTATGATGTAGAAAAAAGAAGACCATAATATGAAGACCATATGCAAGCAGCTCAGATGTTTTGTGAAGAGAGTTTACTTGAGTACAGAGATAGCCTGAGAGTATAGTGCCGCAGCAGAGAATTGAGTTATGATGCCAGATGCAGGATGGACATGCCAATTCTGAAAGCATAAAGTCTTGTCCGGTAAAGAAGAGTTTACCTGAGATGTGAGACAAATAAGAAGCAGAAGATAGAACAATTTCAGATGAGACCTTGAGCAGCAGCTGTGCTCAGTGTTTGCAATAATGTTGCAAAAATCAAAATGACCTGATTCAGCCTAATTTTGGCTCGACCAGTGGCAAGACCCTGACCAGGGTGTAAAAGCTACTCTAATTATGGTATACAATGTGTATGCAAGAGATGACCAAGCTCAAAAATCCCCGTCAGGCCTGGTCAGGGCCGGCTAGGCGGTCAGGGGTTTGGGATTTTTGCGACAAATGAACATGGTGGATTGAGGCAGAAGGACAATGATACTCCGCATGGCACATGACTTGTTCAAACCTCCGGTGTTTGATGTGTACAACTCAAGTAAAGTTCAAGTTCAAACTACACTGCAACCTTTAAAGAGCAATTAGTGATAGATTGAGGTGATGGATATACTTACAGATATTTGGTGAGCTGCTGCTAATAGTTTTGGATTATTCAGCCTGCTACTGTTTGTTCTGAGGACATTATCCTGTGCAGAGTCATGGAATTAGTTAGGCTTAGCAAAGCTTAGCAGCATGTAGTCTAACTAGGCTAGGATAACAATTCGATGTGCTAGGTAACACTTTCGACGCCTGTGTCAACTTTCCTGATGTCCCTGACTTGGTCCTGGTTGACCTGGCATCCTTCAATTGGTATTTTATTTGTCATTTATGAGTGATCCTTAGGCATGTAAGTTTCCATTCAAACATTTTTGATGCAAGGGAAGTTTCATGGCATTCTGAACACCATATAAGGTGTTACTGGTGGCTCACAGTAGTGCGCAGCGATGAGGGCCTGGCATCAACTACGTTGGGAAACGTGAACACCATATAAGGTGTTCAGCGCTAGATGGTACTGGCGACTCGCAGTAATGTGCAGCGATGAGGGCCTGGGCATCAGCTGCGTTGCGAAACAGCAATAAAGGCACCATTAATCGAAGTGAACACTATATCTGCTCTTTGGTAAAGGATATTAGTAATGGCGGCAAGAACTCAATAGGAGGTTTGTAGGCGATGGAGACTGAACATCATGAAATCTGCTAACGGTGCTTGATTTTTCCATAGTGTCCCACGCTTCCTACAGACGGTATTAACGACTATGCCGCTAAAGAGTCGCTAGCCCTCGCTAGCCTCGCTATTCTCGTAGCATGACCCTACAGAGAGCTAGCGAGTTGCAATGGAAATGAAGAGTCACGCAAGAGTTGATAGGACCGTTGTATATTCGTCGAGAACAAAAGACGGGGATATAATTCGGGTTACAGGATGACCATCGTTATGTAATGTACAATAGGGTTTACAGCTACTGGTAAAAGACGCCGAGAAGCCAACAGTGTAATAGTGCATGCAGAATACCGGGGGACCAGGATTACCTCGCCTGAGCTCTCCTCCTGCTTATAGAAATACCATAAATCTAGAGCTGAAATAATTAAGTATGACAAATATTATAAGGGTCTAACATCGTACCCTCTTTTCTCCTAAATAATTGAAATGAATCAGTGAAAAGTCTATAACTAGTGTGACGGTGTGTAATACTCACCCAGTAAAACACCAACTAGGACGGCGAGTACTGCTCAATTTCAAGTGTTGGATTCATTATCTCGGAAGAAATGGCTAACTATACGTACATCTAATACCTTACTATATAGGGCAAATATTCTGAGGAGCAAAATCAGATTTACCGTGGTAGCAGGTACGAGGACAGCCGCCTTGCATCAGGAAATTTGCCAACAGCACCTATTTTTCCATAGCAGCTTTGATTCTACAGATAGCTAGCTACCTTCTATGGAAATAATGAATCACCAGCACTCGCTAGGCTCGCTATTCTCATATACATGAACTCCGCTGGTTTGAACAATCCAATGACCAATACGCGGTGTTGCAACTTAGAGTCGTACCACCACCATACCCACCAAAGCACTTAGCAGATCGCGCACTAGAAGCCATGTAAGTGTTGTTCATTACTGGAGACAATAGTTGATTTACTATATAGGCATCCATTCAATAGACTTAGTGAATGTGGCTTGAATTCTTAAACATTATCATTGGGAACTAACCACATTTGTGCTGAAGTCGAGTTGGTAAGTTCAAGTTCTACTGAGTGAACTCGAGCCGCATCTAAGAATTGAATTTATTTTTCCCAGCTTTAATCCATGTTGATTTTAAGACCGGATGGTAGGTTTGCGTCGACCACTATGTGTGAGATCTCAGTGACCTTTTCAGCCTTCTAAGTAGATGGTCACGGGACTCAAATTCAACGAGACTCTGGAGATGACAAGACAGATGCTTGTAAGCATACAGCTTGTTTTATCATTTATGATGTCTAACCAGGTCTTTAGGATGCTCGCTTGCTAGTATCAACCAACGAAGGGTATCGACACAAGGCTAGAGTGATGAAGCTGACCGGATTTCTTATCTTTGTTTATGGTTCTCATCTCATTACACTTCTCCTTTCTTCTCTTTCACTAACATGCAAACCCAGATTACATCCATGCTTGCTACCTGTCCATGCCTCCGGTGATTTTCATTTGAGATTCATATACAGGGTGCTCCTCTCAGTACCTTTTATATTGATTTTTAAGCTTTAATAAAGGATTTATTGCTATATTCTTAAACTAGTTCTTACTGTATTTAGCTATAGATATTTAGAATGAATATACTATAATTGTTTCTATATTCGATTTTATTCTGGATAATTGGGAATTAATAAAGAATTGACTATTATTGACCATTGAGAGTATGTGTGCTAGAGTTCCTACCATAGCTATCCATAGCACCCACTGCAGCTAGCGTACCATGAAATGAGGTAGCTACTATGTGAGCTATGGAAGGTATCATAGTGTACATAAAGTATGGTGGCTATGAACGCTATAGTGGCTATACTGCCTTTATAGCATTTGCCAACTTTCGTGATGAAGACCCGCTTGGAAACATGTGTGGTTTTCGCAGAACTGCCGTTGAGACTCGCAAGTGTTCCCGATGGGATCTATCTTCAAAAGCATCCTCGTTTACTTGGAAATATACGGTAGTGTATACGTGATGAATGTATAAAACCCCATCCACTATCCTCTCAGCTCAACAGACAACCCAAACAGCAATAGCAATAACATCAATAACTCAGCTCATCAGCTTCAGCCACACTCTGCAATGCCTGAAACCCTCAAAGTCGCCGTCTGTATCTGCCAAGAGGTTACCTTCGCAGATTTCATGATGCCCATGGAGCTCCTCGGCAGCCTCAACTTCGCCGACCATCCTTTGTTCGCCAAGGTCTTCGGCGACGTTCCTTACCGCGTCAATATCGACTACCTCGCGTCTACCCTAGACACCGTGTTCGGATTCACGGACGGTCTTCCAGGCATTAAACCTACTCGTACCTACGCCGACGCGATGGAGAAGGGGGAGAAGTATGATACTATTTGGGTTCCTGCCCGGTAGGTTAAAGTTCCGAAGCATGATAATGTGTCGTCTAACACATGTAACAGGCCCCATCCCCGATTTTGAGGCTATCAAGGATAGGACTCCTCAAGAGGAAATCGAACTTTTGAAGGGGGCAGCTCCCGACGCAAAATATGTTATGTCGGTCTGCGCTGGATCTTCTATCTTGGCATTCCCTCGCCTCCTTGATGGAAAGCGCGCTACTACTAACAAGTTCTTATACAATTTCATAACTGTAAGTAATGCTTTCACTCTGATTCGATGTCCTAGGTCATATCAAACAATCACAGAATGTTCTGCATGGTACCAATAAAAATATTACCTGGGTTCCTAAAGCCAGGTGGGTCGTCGACGGGAATGTTTGGACTAGTTCTGGCGTTACGGCAGGTGAGTGAAAGGATTTTCAAGGGAACTTAAATTCAAGCTGATTGTCCTATGGTTTCTCAGGCACCGACATGGCTCTCGCATTTTTGGAAGAGCTTGTGGGACCCAAGATCACCGAGCATATCGCTGCAATGTCGGAGATAGCGAAACGCAGTGATGCAGGCGATGATCCCTTCGCCGCCGTCCATAGCTTGATTTGAAGAAATTATCCTGATATTTGTTTATGTTCATAACTTGTAGGCGCGTTGAATTGCACGTCGGGAAATTGATCTGCTTTATTTATTCATTTTCCGGTTGGATTCCAGTGCCTTTAAATCTTCCATAGGCCACTTTTTATCGCCTGTGAAACAATTGTTTCATCACGTCCTACTTTCTTACGAAGAGTACGTATACTACAGGTACGCGTACTTCCTGGCACTTGGTTTCGGCTCTAGTGGGACATCCATCTATTCTTTTTCCGCCACCACCTATGTTCAACATACCAACATCGAACATGCAGCTCTAGTACACACCTTACATATCTACCTATCGCGGATAATCGGTTTCAATAATGGTGTTATTGCCCAATCTTTCATCGAAGTAGGTCCATTTCCTCCTTGCCAGAGGGTTCACGCCTTATGAAGAATTGCAACGCAAATGACGTCTCCATGAATAACCAAGCAGCCACACATATCTTGCCCAATGAGGAATACTGGAGATACCACAGCCTGTGAATGGAGCTGGTAAGGGCGCAGCTGAAATACTGCTGAGCCGGTTATGGTCAGCTTCGTCTGAAAGAGAACTGGTAAACATCATTATAAAAAAATCTAAAGTGAATCCAGCCTTTACGATAATCAATGTAAACGAATACCCAATTCTCAATATACCATGGCGTAGTCCTGAAAGAAATAGTACTATAGGCTCCAGAATCCGGCTTAAACGCGTGTAGTTTGCCTTTAAGGGTGCTTTTAAGATTCCTGAATAGGACATAATCGTAGTCTTTGCTGGAGTAGTTAAATACAGGGGGTCATGGAAAATCCACTGCCTGGGGTATTAACCGGCTGTTTTCCAGTTTGGACTTTGAACATGCCTGGGTGATACTGGGACTTGGGTATGTTTACCTCTGCTTTCTGTTTAAATCTTTTGCTCACCCTGATTAGTCCCGTTATAGTCTTTATCCAAAGTGAGCTACATGATCCCTTACTTTAAGCTCTTGTGCTAACGTTCTGATGCATTCCCGTAGTGATTTCCCTGGCATTTTCCCTATTTAAACTTTTTTTAACGTTTTGGCACGCTCGGTCAATATGGGTTCATGTCTTTTTCCGGTATGTACTTTATGCGTTGCATATTTCTCAAGCTTATGGTTTTGAAAGTGACACAGCTTTATACTCCATGATGTAACTGCTTTTACAAGCTATATCTTTCAGATACTTACACAGTAGTTTGTATATTTCTTTCACAGTCTTCTGTGAGTTTAGATTGTTTCATCCGAGTCGCAACTTAAAGAACATTATATCTGACATCATTCAAGTATCTTATTTAATTAATGTCATTTTCCTTGTCCGTCCAGGAAACTTCCCTGTGCAGATTGCAGGTGAAATGTACATGATATATCCTTTAAGTTAAGATTGTTTATCAAATCCACCACTCAACCAGGTGGGTGGTAGCGCTTTTCACTGTCACGGTAATTTTCTTTTCTTTCCCTGGGAATAAAAACGCTTGAAACTACTCTGGAGTTGTCCATAGGCCAATCGTTTGGTCCTCAACCTCAGAAAGAGCGCAGCCGTCGGTCCTAATACAGATCTGCCTACAATAAGCACGATCCATCTCGGAAGCTAAGTTGGCATCAGTTGAAACGATATCATAACAGCAGAAAGCTCAGGTCATACGGCAGTAGACTAAAGGTCTCAAAATTATGGGGCAGACTATAAATGATATAATCAAATTACATCTTTGAATAGTACGGGTGACGACGAGTCCGACTTGCGGACTGAGACATTATCTCACCAAAGTTCCCGAGCCGTCTCCTCAAGTGAGTGTCATCTCTACCAACCGCAATGATGGTGAGACGTCTGATTAGGCGAGAATCAACTATTAGCACCTTCTGAACCTCTAATATGTGCCACCTATTATTGCAGATCTACAATTCGATACAATGGCCTATTAGTATGACATTAAGAATAGGAATATACAAGGCGTATTAACTAATTTCCCGCGAGAGAACATGATTCAAATATGCCTGGTGTTGTGTCCTTATTTATTATTGATGACAGGGAAGACGAAAATGAGCCTCCCTCCTATTATTATCAATTTACATATAAAGGCCTGTGCAATATACTATTACTAAACCTCGTTTCATAGTCTAGGAAGCATTAGCGACCATAATCACCAGCAAATTATTGTTCGAAATTACATGCGGATTAGGAACCGCATCTAAATAATTCCTAATGATGGCGATGATAATGAAATTCTTAAAAACCTCAGGTCGGAATTACTTACTTTCGCATCCACCGAGGCCTACTTATATGCTTTCTATTACTACTTCACACGTTCACCTAGTGTATTCGCCGCAGTGCTCACAGCGAGTCGGAGGTCCTTCGCTTAGAGAGAACCGCCACTGTCGTTAGTAAGGCGTATCGTCGCCTACCAGGGCAAAATGTGAAGAATACGAATTGAGATGATTTGTTGTCGACAGAGGTACCTATTAGAAGAGCGCTATTGGCCAACCATTTGAAAGCCACATCGGGACTGTGACACGTCGTATCACGCATGCTGACTCATCCCTCCACAGCACCTTGTCTCTAGTCCAACTGCGTCCTTTACTGAATACTAGAAACCCTCGGCCTCACCTCCAAAACAGCCGATATAGCATGTTAAACATGAACATATTTCGACGATTACGAGCGAGGTTTCAATCGTATTGCTGTTGCGGTTGGTGCTGCGACTGTTGGTGAAGGTTATGGTGTTGCAGAGGTTATTTTGATAGCATTGGCAGTGCGTATCGCCTTTATTCTTTCGTTTGAGAATAGTATAGATCATGTATATTGCTATTCATAGGAGTTTAATATGACCTGGCTTTCGCTCCGGCTCGCTAGTAGCTACTACTGAGATCGCAGCCGATACCCGGACAAGACTCCTTGTTTCGTGTCACGTACGTTTCCTTCCTCATATTCGCGTTTACATTATCTCACATAAGTCTTAGTTAAAGATACTCGATCCACATACAATACACTTTGCCAGACGTTTGTTGTCCCTCCATCCTTAAGACCACCGCTCGTGAAGGAACATGTACCACATCATATTCTTATAAAGGTGCGCGGCGTTCGCGGTTCGGCCAAGAAACACGCTCATTAAATGAGATGATAAAGGAAGGAGAGGAGTGGCTGGTTGTGGAGCCTGTTAGGCTGCGTTCACGGAGGGCATCGATCTGACTAAGGTGTGTATCCTTACGTTCTTTCATCCAACGACATCGCTGAGCATGCTGTATCAGCTCACAATCTGTACCACATTGCTTGCACGAAGCCAGGACGCGTCTTTGTGAGGTTAAGGTCAGGTGTCATGATTCGTGCCTCCGCATACTTCTTTCGAATCCGGTTCTTTCTTTTTCACGACAGCTCTAGTCTCTGCGTCAACTTCAACAACACGTCCAGCCCTATTCCATCGGTGCACCATGCGATACAGTATGCGCGAATGTACCTAGTGCATTAGGCGCACCAAGGTCGATCCGTCTCCTCAAGGTCGTCAGGATCGCAGATGAGGGTATATCTGGCAGCTCCCTGCGATTAAATTGTGGCTTAATTGTGGCTTGAAGGGAACGCCGAAGAACCAAAGCTTGCGGCATCTGGGTTGACGGATAAGAGCTATGACGAACCGGTGGCCCTCGTCACAGGATAACATTCGTCACAGGGTCGTTTAATGGTGCTCAAAGAGGATAAAGAGACGCGAATGGAACGGAAAGGTGGCGTGTTTGAGGACTTGTATGATGCAGCCATCGTTGTGCGCCCCGTAACGTT
>KN837083.1:1560582-1586734 GCA_000827215.1 Sphaerobolus stellatus SS14
CTGTTCTTAATGGATATCCCTCGCAGCTCGGCCCTCAACAGAGTCTCCTGGTCGACAGGATTGGTTTGCTGTCAGTAAGTTTCCTATGTCATGGTACCGATTGCATCATCTTACACATGCCTTAGCTTCACTGCATTCACCTCGGACTATCCAACATGGTATACGTTGCCGGGAGCTCGTCCCCCACGTGGTCAAGATCACCGCTCATGAAGAAACCTTACTACGTTATATTCTAGTGACGATGTCTAGATGTCGCAGCACAACGACAGAAGGATGCATAGTTATATGACAACGGTAGAGGAAGAAAGATCGAAGAGACTCTGAAGCCTGCCAAGCTATAGAGTATGCGGAGGGTATCAACGTTGCGGTATGTAGTGCACGTTCTTTCTTTTCGTTACGGGTGCTGATCAATAGCATGGGATATCGCATAGGATACCGATATGAAAGCTTTCTCTGCATGTCCTCGTGAGATCAAAGCCAAGCGTCAAGACCCCTACTTTTTCGCTAGCGCAATCTTCATTCCACTGTACTGCAATGCATGATCCAATTATAATAATACAGCGGACGTCACGTTATCTGCGGCATCCACCAATATCCCAAAACGAAATCGGAGCCTATGCGTGTGCGAATGCTTTGGGGCGCTTAGGCGAACTATGTCCTCAAGATTGAAGATAACGATATCTGTCATTCGTCGGTTATGGTTGTCGTATGGATTAGAGAAGTGAAGGAAAAGGAGGATAGTCGGTTAGTGGAAGAGGATGGCGAGGAGGCGGAGGCCCTCATTGGGTCGTGTTCGACGAAGAAGAGGATATGAACGCGATTTCGAATGATTCATGCTCCCCATGGTGGGCATATGTCACTCATAGCTGTGGTTATCGGGCCTTCCTGTGCGGTTGGTGGCTTAGGATCCAGCGCAACGGTCGTTACATAGAGGATATCCACTGTATGCTTTTACCTTGCGCTTTTGTCTCGCAACTAGAGCAGATCTAAAGATCAAGCTGCTCGATACCCGAGATCCTTGTGCCCCCGTTATTGCTGTGGCTAGATGCGCTCTAGAGTTGTTGAAGGCGAATACCTTCGCATTCGGTTATCTTATAACGACATAATCTCGATCGAATCAAATTCATTCACGAATTTACAACTTGAAGAATTTGCTATCGCTAGGCTTTTTTACTTGAGCTCCATCCAAAACGCCTTAATGATATCCCTGTGGCAATTATTATCCATCTTGGTGTCTGCTTCTCTCAAAAGGCAAAGCAGGGGAAGGTGTTATCACAGGACAGGAAAATGCTTAGGACTATGGCGAAGAGATTGTTAAACAGATCACTATTTCTTCTTTGATATATCCCTCCTTGCCACCTGACTTCTTCAATTGCGTTTTGTTATCCGAACGGAAGAACTTCTTGGATAAAGAACTGCCTTCACGTTCGGTTGTTTTCCGGGCGCTATCGGGTATCACTTCAATCAAATCAGCAGTGATTCGACACTTTCTCCAATCAATTTCGAAAATCCGTAATCGTGAATCTCGTTCAACAGCGTCCTAACGAAATTACCATGCGGAACGACTCGACTGAACTCATTCTCGTTGTGGGTTTGTATTTAGCTAGAGCCTGTATCCGGTCATTGGCAGCAGATAAAAGGCGAAAAAGGATACATGTTTGATTGGCTTTAGGGTCTGCATGGAACAGATATGGGCGGGATCACTTCGGCACATCAGGTTACCTTCACGGAGTCGGCGACTAGGAGTTTGCTGGATCTATCTACGCTATTATCCTACCTTGCGCCTTCGTCTAGCAAGGATAAATTAAGTGCAAAGAGCAAGACGATCATGGTTGTCCGTTTCGGATGTTCAGCCTCTTACAATCCTTGCTCATACTCCGTCCTTGTTCTGCGGATTTGGCTCCGTCGTTGGATGCGGCAGGGATGTGATGCGAATAATGGGATATTTCGGTATTGCAGGGGGTGGGATGGATACCGGATGAGATGAGACGCTGGCACGCGATATTCGAGCCTTGTATCTTCTGCTGGATATCAATACTGAGCTCACCGTCGTTGTGGCTTAATATATTTAGGGAGCTGGTGGCTAGGTGGTCTTCGCATTCAGATTCTACCACTTTAAGCAAATGAACCAACGTAGCTCTCGAGCCTATATCTGACAAACTCAAAAACAATATATCACATTATAGTCACCAAGCCTCCTCACAAACTTCTTCGAGAAATCCTTGACGAGATTCCTGTGTATTGGAATGGAATATCCGAGGCCATTTAGCGAGCCGTCAGTTCCTTCGTAGGGCGAGGGAATTTCTAGAGATGCAACAGAGGGATATTAGCCTTGTGTATGGCCGTCTTCTATTTTTATCGCGTCAAGTATGAAGCTAAGCTCGGCTATTCGAACACAGGAATATCCATTGGTTAGATCATAAGGTAAATAAAATCAGCGCAAAGGAAGATAATCGTGCCTTCAATGGTGAGTAAAGTATCCCTATTTTATTTCCCTTCATCTTACTAATGCATATTTTCTGAAGTCATCACTGATTTCGTCCTGTCACGCACCTTTCGTTAATACTTCAAATAATTACGCTTCGAGTGTCGTGTTTGAATGCCACTTTCCTTTCAAATTCCCACCATCAAATCAACAAGGATTAGTAGAGAAAGCTCCTGCATCAGGAAACCTGACCATGGCGCCTATTTTTCAATAGCAGCCGTCCATCATAGACAATGATCCCGACCTTCAGCAGGGAGATAATGTCAATATTAGGTTATAATATCAATGTATCGGATTAAAATATATTTATTGGCACCTCATATATTTTTATAATAGGAAGGAATGCTCGAATGAGGCATCTGAAGGTAGTGCTATGGAAGGTACCATAGCTGTCAACAAAGTATGGGAGCTAGCAGTGCTATAGTTGCTATAATCACTATAATAGCAACTATAGCATTTGCCAACTTTACTGATGTGGCCCATTCAGTGGTAAGTGTAACATTTATATTTTATTACTGTTTGTCTGGCTATTTTTTCACTAGTTCAAACTTCCATCCTGTGGTAGAGATTTTTGAATAGCAATGTATTCACTATGATACTGACTTCTTGCCATTGCACAGAGTTAGCCCTTGATATCAAAACTCTATCGAAAGTCCAAGTGGGGGAAGACAAAAACAAGATTATCCGGAAGAGCTGGTTAAGTTATTATGTGGTGTTCTGTAACTATTGATTTGCTTGTGACTCTGCTGCTTCAGAGGGCCCAGTATAGCTATTAGTACATATGTTAATTGATGGAAATACAAGCTAAGTCTGTTAATTACATTTAATATTGTTCCGAAGTATCCCTGCAGTTTTATTTTAAGGACATTACATGTGTCAATCATGTGCATCTATTTTCAGTAACTGGCACTCCGTCCATATGATGCTTTCTGGCAAAGGAATGGAAGTAAGCTGCCAAACTATTTTAAATGCTTCTAAGTATAACTTCTTGAACTTTGGTATGATAGATGCCAAATTGTAACAGTATGTCCTTACATGCCAGTCCCTGACTTCAGGCTCTAAAATCTGTGAGGGAGCGGAATTTAAATTGTTGTAGAATTTGATATACTATGTTGTTGAACCTGTATGCTGAGCCTGAAGCTGTATTTTTTTCTTGTTGTTAGATTTCAATAATAATTACCACTCCTTTTAAGCACTCTTCATATATTGGAAAGAATAGGTTAATTGCAGTTTAATGTAACACATGGCCTTTTATGAAGCTTGACTTTCTCAATTAGGGTGCCAGAAGTACCATGTTGTTCACAAGATATTCAGTCAAAGGACAAACATACAGAGACAGAAAACTGAACCAGAAGTGCACATTGGAATGGTAGCATTACCTGATGTTGATGAAATTCCTGCCAGCAAAGTTCTGATCACCCTGAGGTATGAAGGAAAAGTAATCAGTCCCTTTTGTTAACCCTCTCAGAGAAATTCTGTGTTTTTTTCCC
Source organism: Sphaerobolus stellatus SS14 (assembly GCA_000827215.1). Lineage (NCBI taxonomy): Eukaryota > Fungi > Basidiomycota > Agaricomycetes > Geastrales > Sphaerobolaceae > Sphaerobolus > Sphaerobolus stellatus. The sequence continues at coordinate 1,564,558 of KN837083.1, forward strand.
ACACCTTAATTAAGTATCCTGCACATGGCCTTTTTAATACAATTTTGTTGTGTGCCTGTCTTGCTAAGTTGCTGGCCGGTTGGTGCCCACAAACTTTTGTAATATGTTGATGTAGCATCCTCCAAACCATCTGGATTGGAGGATTAAGGAGTTTTTTACATCCATCTATCTGTCTATTTATTTTTGAATATTTCTATTATATGATTACAGGCTGGGTGTACTTCTGTTCAATTTTGAATTCGTGGGAATATCCCCATATTAGCTTGCTTACATAATGTGTACATGTGTTCATCTGCCTTGTTCTCTCTAGGCTCGATTAAGCCCTGCTTCCCTAATTGGGAAGCACCTTCCACTTTGGGCTGCCACATGGTGTCCTTCATGAGAAGGGGCTTGTGTCAAAGTTGGTCAAATCAGGGGCCCTGCAAAAACACTCTCATTTGATGAGGGATGTGTCTTTTCATAAACGGGAAGCTTTATAAGACATTTATTATGCTAGACTACAATATAGTAAAAAAAAATCAGAACTTGGGGCTTGTAATCAAGAGCTATAAAACTCACAAGTTGGGTGAAGTATCTTTAATGTAGAGACAGTTTACCAGGCATCTACTATACTGTAGCAAGTCCTACCATTCCTGGGATAATGTATATACTATAATATAATTCTAATAAATTTTCTAGAGCATGTAAGTCACATCCAAACACATTCACTGAACTTTAAACCACCAGCAGAAGAGACCCAATCACCAGAGCTCTCTGTGACTGACCTTTTTTCATGCCTCCTACTATACCCTGTTCCAAAATGCATACCCAAAGCACACCTATGACCCCTAGTAACATAGGACCATGCAAGCATAAAACACCCATTAATTATTTGATGGAAGTTCGCTCATGGTTGTCAATGAAGTGTGTGATGTAACATGACAGTGCAGTCACATCTCAGCCCCAACAACTTGAAAATGTTATCTGTGTGGATGTTATGATCCCCTAAAATTGTGAAAAAATATAAGCACAATTACAGTATAATTGAAGATGCAACTAAGCTTTTTATAGAATTTCAGAAGGCCATAGGAGCTCAAGGTAGCCCAATTAATGGGGTGAAATGTCACTCATGTTGTTCCTTCCCTCATAAATGACAGAATTGAGTATAGATGTTCATTAATAACTATTCACATTTCAGTACATCTCCAGTTTACATTTTTTTTTTAAATTGAGGGAATTGCTTGAAGGACTGTTTAGGAAATGGCAGAAAGTAGGCCCCACCTAGATGCTGAGTTTGGCTCAAACCCCTACACAGGCTACGGTCACCTCCAGTGCCAGTGAAGAGGCTTGTTTCAAGCCTATGTTCTCTCTCCCTCTTCCAATTCCATCTTATTAATGATAACCACGTGTCCTTCTCTCCCTGTATTCTATCTACTCTACCCATCTATATACACCTGTCCTGACTGCTGTTTATATTCACAAACAGTGCTCAGATGCAGGTGGTACAGCCCATTGTCTGCTTATAGTCTCTTATCACAATCTCTTATCATACAAATGTCCTTTACTACACACAACCACTCCTGTCCTTACTCCACACATTCTGTGCACTGTAATTTGAAGCTCCTGTTACAGCACTTTGCAGTACACACATGCTAGATACTACAGAGTAGGGTTGTGTGCATGTAATAAGCAAGCACAACTATATTGCATGCAACTGTGCTTTCAATATGAACCAGTTGGCCACTCGGTATGCACTTGGGAAGGGTCATGAGGCCAAGGCTTTCCTGACAGATGCCTGGGAAGGAATAAAAGTGGCTGATGGAATGGAGTCTGGGAAGAAAAGGTCCAGGGATGACAAGGACATGGGGTCTGGCTCTAGCAAGAAGGCCAGGGTGGAGAGTGGTGAAGCAGTGAGGGTGGAAGGGCAGGGATCAGGGGAGGTGGAGAAGGGAAAGGAGCAAAAGTCCAGTCCTATCATGGTGGAAACAGAGAAGGGAAGGGAAAGGGAAAGGGAAAGGGAAAGGGAAAGGGAAAGGGAAAGGGAAAGGGAAAGGGAAAGGGAAAGGACACAGAGTCCAGAGTGGTAGAAGAGGATAATATGAAGGAATAGAAGCAGTATCTGAACTGTAAATAGAGATGTAAAATGTAACTAGTAAAAACATGTAAAATGCATTCAAAATCAAAGTGTGAAAACATTAAGAATATGAAAATGACTGAAAAGCGGAGTTCAAGATGATAAACAGAAAAGGACTGAAAGTAAAACATGACTGAAATTAAGACAAATGAATGTGAAGATTTGAAAAGTGTTATAAAAATTAAAATGTAATGAACCATGAAGGGGTCCAAGATCGGAGGCCAATCATAACTTGGATAGAGGTCCTGGCTTGTTTGAATATTTGTGATGAAATTCTTCAAGGGGTCCAGTGCATTGAGTTCAGTAGCTAGTACCCAATCAGTATCTTGTCCTGTACCCTCATAGCCCATCCATTTAACAAGATATTGAAGTTTGCATTTACATCATCTATCTATCTTTGAATAAAGGATAGTGTCAAGTTCATAGTTTTCTTCATCATCAATCATAACTAGATCGGGAGCCAGTGGAGTACAATCTTCAAACTGATTAATAGTAGCAGGCTCCAGCATTGAAATATGAAAGACAGGGTGCACCATCTTGTAAGTGTCTGGAAGCTGAAGTGTATATGAGAGCAAACCATGCTGAGTAAGAACCTCAAAAGGTCCTAAGTACTTCTCAGCAAGCTTCTTTGACAGTCTCATTGTCTGAAAGTATTGAGCTTTGACAAAAACGTAGTCACCAATGGAAATCTCAGGGCCTGGTAGCCTGCAATGGTCAGTGGGGCCCTGATAGCACTCTTGAGCTTCCTTCATACTAGTTAGGGCTGGCCATGAGTATATCCACAGGTCTACCTGTATCTGTTATCTGCAGATAGTGCTCTTTAAAAGGCCTACCTGTTATCTGGACAGGTAGACCTGTATACTACTCATATCCACAGGTATGTACCTGCAACAGATATATTGGATGCATTACCTGCAGGTAAACAAGTTTCTACAGGTAATTAGTGCCAGAAGTGATACCTGTTATTCACAGGTAGTTAAGCGCCAGGTACCCACAGGTTTGGAGAGTCCACCTGTTATCTGCGGGCATGGGTACCTGTACATATTACCTGTCACAACCTGAACCTGTGGCCGGCCCTAATACTAGTCTTAGGTATTGGTGTAATTCATTCAAGGTTAATAACATATTCACGAGCTCAAGCAAAGGCAAGATCACACTCCAGATGAAGTGTGATATTAGGGTGATAACCTTTGTTAGCAAAAAATGGAGATACATTGGTCATTGCATTAGGAGCATTGTTGTATGCAAACTCAGCTAATGGTAGTAACTCCAACCAGTTGTCTTGTTGGTAATTGCAATAGATATGGAGGTATTGCTCCAAGGTTTGGTTAACATGCTCAGTTTGTCTGTCACCCTCTGGATGGTACCCAGAAGTGAAATGCAAGGGACCTAAAGAAATGAGAGACAAATTCAGATCCCCTGTCAGACTGTAAGGGCAACCCTCAGACTCCAACAAACGTCATGCCAGAGCTAACAGAGGGGAAATCCAAAATGATCAATAAGCGACCATAAATACAAAAAGGGGTAATCTCACCTAACAGAGGGGAAATCCAAAGAGAAAGTCTGGGATTGCCTCTGCTAGTGTGAGCCCAATAAATACTGTGAGCAATCAGGAACCATCAATGCCAAGAAATACACAATAAGGGGACCACATGAATATCAGGAACAAGGAACAAGGGACAATAGAATACAGACCATAGGGACTACTCTGAACACACCCTAACCTACACCCCTGAAGGCGGACTCTGAACCCTGCCACTGCATCCATCCTAACCTCCCTCTCTTTGGCCATAACAAGGGCCTACGATTGGACTCTGAAGCCATAGAACAAACTCCATGAGTCATGACTCAGGGGTTGCCTGTATCTCCATTCCTGTACAACAAAAAGTAAGTATTGGACATATGGCTATATGGGTCTCAGACTCCAGGATCCTGTTGACCAGTGCTGAAGTGGAGTCTGGGTGCCTGTACCAATGGATCTCAGACTCTGAATGTTTGTTGATGTGTGTAGAAACAGAGTCCGGATGACTGTAAAAATGGACTTTTAGGGTTGTCCCCTGGCACAGACATGACATGAGACAGAACTCCATGTTTTGAAAAAATGTGCATAACAAATAGACTCGTCAATTGTGCAGAGGTAATGTTGACCATAGTAGGTATGAATATACTCTGCTTGGATAACCTGTCAATGACTACAAGTATTGAGTTGTAGCCATCAGAGTCTGGAAGTTGTTCTATGAAGTCCATAGATATGGAATTCCAAGGGAGCTCTGGTACAGGTAATTGCCTAAGGAACCCGTATGGCTTATGTTGTTGTGACTTTGACCACATACAAGTAACACAGGACTCGCAAAATTCTTGGACAAAGGAACAGAGTCCAGGCCAGACATAATCACATCGAATGAGTTTAATAGTCTTGTTCTGCCCAAAGTGTCCAAAGAGAATATGGTCATGCTTGTACTGCAAGGCCTTGAGTCAAAGTCTGTCAACATCTGGAACATAGATTCTGTTATCTAGGCATAGGAGTCTGTCTTCACCTAGTTTCCATCTTGAGTCAGCTCCATCATTGAAGTGTATTAATGCTATGGAGCCCCATTGTAGTGTGTCTTTGATGACATTGTGAAGTTTGTGACTGTCCACAACAATGGAGCTCTGAAGAGCAGGAACAATAAGGGATGTAGCTCCAAAGGAGGCCATCAGCTGATCCTGAGTGAAGATCAGCCTAAGGTTCTGGAGATTAATGCTTGCATAATCATTACCCTCTCTTTTAGGTAGACATCTCATCATCTAGTTAGTGTGTCTGGTTTAGCACCAAGGTGTCAAGGGTGGAAGCATATCACCATATTGAATTGGGATAAGAATTCGGACCACTGTGCTTGACAACAAATAAGCAATTTTGTAGTCACAAAGTATTCCAAATTCTTATGCTCAGTAGCAACATCAACGGCAGGGACTGCACCTTCTAGGCCATGACACCATTTCTTGAAAGTGTCAAAAATGGCTAACAATTCTTTATCATGGACATCATAATTACATTCAGCTTTTTTGAATGTTCTTGAGCGGAATGCTATAGGATGTAGCTCATCATCTATCCAAAGAGATATAATGGCAGCAGGGGTGTTTAGTTGGGAAATACTTAGAATCAATTGTCATTTGCCTTTAAAGAAATCAGTACAGAAAATATGGAAATTAAGTACAAACATACTTGAGACTGTCACTTTTTCTTGTTTTGGGAATCACCTGATGATGGACCCTGATACCTTGCTCAAGGCACTGCTTCTCATAGACTACATAGTATGTGTCAGGATTACTAATAAGGTGTCAGTTAATTGAAGTAAGTTAGAGATAAGATAGACTTACCACATGATATACTTGCGCAAGCTCGTCAAACTGCCAGTATGAGTTGATTCCCTTTCTGTCATAGTAAAGTCCCTAGAACCCAGCTGAGTATGAGAGACAAATCAAAAAGAATAGGAAACAGATACATACTCATGACAAATGTGGCAGATTGCACTGGTCCGCTTTTTCTTACCATCCTTACTCATCTCATATACTGGCTTGAAGACTGTCCAACAATCATCAGCCTTTTCACTATGACCTTTCTTTTGTTCAGATTGCATAGCCTGTGGCACAAAGGTGAGCATATATACGAATGGGAGGGATAGAGACACACCTCATGTGACTCCTTTATCTTTGCATAAACCTCTTCAGCATCCTCTTCCTCGTCTCCACCATTCCCATTCCCTTTGCCACCTTCAACCTCATCCTCTGAAAGGATGGCATTCCTACGTTTTGTAGCTCTGCCTTGAGACGGCTGGTCATTGGATCCCTTCCGCTTGGTTGGTGCTGATGAGCTGCGAGCCTTGCTAGGACAACGAAAGCCAGTGATCTTCTCCATAGGAACTGCATGAGGACAAAGTTGGTGGGGGTGAAGAGGAGCAGAAGGAATAGACATGGGCTCAGATATAGCGGATGGTGTGACACTGCTAGCGAGCGATCCCTTCGAAATGACAGGTCTCTTGTCACTTTCTGACTCGTAGAAGTCGAAATCATCAGCTCGGGTGAGACTGGGAGCGAAGGAGGTTGAAGGAGGAGTAGAGGAAGGGGAAGGGTTGGCGTATGGAGAGTGCACAGTGTCCTCAGAGTCTACCATGATATAAATGAACATGACGATGATAAAACAGCACTGAATAGACTCACATCTATACCCCTCAATGTCTGCAATTCCCGAATTCACCCCTGAAGCCTAGAAATCCATCCATGCTCTCCAACCCACCTGCCATGCATCATTATGAGTGTACCCCCCGAGTTTTGCATTTGGAGTCAGCTTTGACCCTCAATTTGGATATAGTAAGTATCAATGTCTCCCTGAACGTACCTGAACCGATCATAGAATGCATGAGATGCCAGATCTGCTAGCAGCTCTCATAAGTCCGCAAAGCTTGGAAATGGTCACTTACATGTTGGTTATCAGACTATCCTTGTTTCTACAGAGAATGTTCAGAAGAGATGGGAGGGAGGAGGGTGCTGAGAAGGATGCACTGTGGGCTGCAGTGTCAGAGCGGGAGTCACATGTGTGTTGATGACATAATTTCACATGTAGTGAGTGTGTTAACTGAGGATGCCCCAATTGGAATACAATAAGTCTCCCAATAAATTATAGTAAATCACATAAGAAATAGAGTAAGATCATCTGATTTTTATGATATTCCAGGGTGATCCTTACAGTAGCGATGGGTGCACTGTGTGCTGAGGTGTCAAAGTGGGAGTCACACATGTGTTGATGATATAATTGCATGTGCAGTGAGTGTGCTAACCGAGGATACCCCAATTGGAATACAATAAGTCTCCCAATAAATTATAGTAAATTACATAAGAAATAGAACGAGATCACCTGATTTTTATTTTATTACAGGGTGATCCTTATAGTAATTCCAGGCAGGTTCAGTTTGGTTTGGACAGGTTTGAACTGGTTTGTGAATTTCGCTGGGTCTCGGAACTGTGAACCGAACCTGGTAATTGGTTCACCTGAACCACCTTGAACTGAACTGAACTACAGGTTTGGTTCAAGTTTGGTTCAAGTTTGAACCTGTTTTGGAACCGAACTCCAGCAACACTAACCACTATAGGTACATTGGGTACCCAATGGGTAAGAATGGGGGTTGATGTGAAGGCCTATTTGATTGAGTCAAAGGCAACTTGAAATTCTTCGGTAAAGGACCATAAGGCACCTTTCTTGGCAAGATGTGTCAAGGGGACTGTGAGGTCAGAGTAATTGAATATGAAGCATCTATAGAAATTAGCAAAACTGAGAAAGGATTGAATATCCTTGACCTTGCAGGGCTCCAGCCATTCCAAAATAGTCTTAACCTTGTCAGGCAACATTCAGAGTCCATGTTCAGATATGATATAACCTATGAATTCAACTTCACTTTTCTGGAACTTGCATTTATCATGACAAACATATAAACCTTTTGTGTGAAGTTGCCGAAGTACTTCTTTGATGTGTTTTCAGTGATTGTCTAGGTTATCTGAATAGATTAGAATGTCATCCAAGTAAGCCAATACAGAAACATTCAATAGATCATTGAAGATCTCACTAATAAATCTCTGGAAGGAGGCCAGTGCATTAGTTAAACCAAAAGGCATTACTAACCACTCAAAGGAGCCATAGCGTGTTCGGAATGCAGTTTTGTATTCATCACCTTCAGCAATGTGTACAAGGTGGTAAGCATGTCAGAGGTCAATCTTGGAATAGATCCTTGATTGTTTGGAGCATCCAATAGGTCAGTTATAAGGGGTAGCAGATACTGATCCTTTTTCATGACTCTATTGAGACCCCTGAAGTCTACACATAACCTCAGGGACCTGTCCTTCTTGTGTACAACAAGGACTGGAGCACCATGTGGAGACCGAGTAGGTTGAATATAGCCAATTTGTAAGTGTTCATCCAAGAACTCGTGGAGCGTAATAAGCTCAATTGTAGAGAGTGAGTATATGGGGCCCAGAGGTATGGTGGTACCCAACTCAAGATTAATCTTCAGGTCATAGGGTCTATGAGGAGCTAGAGTATCAGCACTTGACTTTGAAAAGATGTCAGTGAATTCATGATATTCTTTGGGCACGCTGTTAAGAATTTTGGGGTCTGTATCCATAGCTGTTGCTCTTGCATGGAGTTCTGGATCATCAAGATTGATAGTAAAGCATTGTGAACTTCTAACTTTGCTGCCCGCATAAATGTGGTAGCATTGACAAAAGATATTGAAGGCTTGAGAGGAGTAGACAACATGGAGGCCATTGGTTGTGGAGGAGGTGTTGCGGAGTCTGCAGACACTGGAGTAGTTGATGCAGAGGTCAATGAGGATTGTCTAAGAGGTTGCTTGAATGAGGCAGAGGCCACATGAACATTAGACGAGGCCTTTGACTGCCCAGTAATTGGAGTCCAGAATGAGATACTGCCCAATGCAAAACCTAACACTGTCACGTGCGGCTATACTTAGCGTCACCGACCATAACCTTTCGGTCACTGACCCTAATCAACTGGTTGACACTTTAAGCTGGGCCATTTCCACTGCACCAATTTATACAAATAGGGGATCTAAATTAGCATATTGATGAGTAGAGTACGGTAAAATTGTCCGCTCAGTAGTAGTGTTAATACCCCACATGATATAGGTGTTTTTCCGGTGAGAGCATAACCTTTCGGTCACCGACCCTAATCAACTGGTCGACACTTTAAGCTGGGTCATTTCCACTGCACCGATTTATACAAATAGGGGCTTTAAATTCGCGCATTGACGAGTAGAGTATGCTAAAATTGTTCGCTCAGTAGTAGCTTTAATACCCCACGATATAGGTGTTTTTCTGGTGAGAGCATTCGAATTTGAGAACAGTGTTTTATTTTCAACATATTATGGACTTCAGATGGATTGATAACAATTGTAATTATGATTATGAATATATATAAATGTCATGAACACTTTCAAGTCATAATAAAAGCATGCAATTTTGTTCAATCAATAAATGTTCATTTCAGCCATATGCTTACCTTAAAGAATTTCTCTCCAGTTCCAAATGATATATCATAGAGTATATATAAAAAATTCGTAATATATCTATGATATTTCATCGGTCTATTACATATGTAACTATGTAGTAGGAAGCTATTATTGATCAGGTATCCGGTGCTTGACTTCAAATGCAAGCACTGCATCAGCATTGACTGGCAAGGAATTCATCACAGACTCCATAATGATGTTCCAGGCTTCTTGTAGGGGCATTGAGGGCCGATGAAGCTGTCCTTGTAGAAATAAAGTAGCAGCTAAATCAACAGAAATATCAAGTTCGTGTGCATATGCAAAACATGCCAGTATTGCAGCTCCTACACCGTGAGCTGCAGCTATTTCCCATAGACCATCAACCCAGACAGAGCCCTTCTCCCTGATACGATTAAGCAATTCATAAGAAGTAACCTTACAAATTACAAAACAGGTTTCAGCACTCAGCAAATCAAAGAACTGGGCTTGGAATAAGAAAGCCGCTTGTGATAGGGTATTGGTGTTTTTCTTTGCCTTCCACAAAACTTGCCATTTCTTTGTTATTGCAGAAAAGCGATCATTATAGTCATCACCTTCGAATCCTAGGATAACCACAGTCATAACCATTCCCATCTTACTTGGGAGCCTGAGCAGCTCCGCTAGTGCCCTATTTTGAGGTGTCAACACTTCTAGTTCCTCCAAAGAGAGGGGAAGACCATAATCCCAATCACTGAAGGTTGTGTCGTGTAAGGCTCTCAGCCAACACAAACAAGCCAACTGATGGTAGTCAGTTAAGAGTAATGTATAATTCTAAAATTAAATTATACTTACCAATGATGAAGTTTTGACAGTACCATATCCCGGCCTTACATATAATCTTGGTAGGGCATAGAAAAAGTGTACCTCGGTGCATGCTGAGTTAATGAGCTCATTGCTTCAGGTGGCAACGTCAATGTGACTGATCGACTGTTATCATTAACGTCTGTCAGCTGAACTGGGTACCATTTCTTCTGTGTTCCCTCAAGAATTGGTCTCAATGACCACTTCCCAATTGCGTCCACAAGCAATGAGAGGTGTTTTGAGAGGCAAAGGTGTTGAAGTGAGTGATAATGCTTCACAGAGACTCTGGGAGTGGTAACCAAGTGTTGCTGCAATTGAATGATGAAAATTGTAGGATTCACTCAGGCCCCATTAATATGGAACTTAATGTCTTTCTGGACGGCTCTCTTCCAGTAAGGAGCTCCCGTGCAAAAAAGATAGTAAAAAGTCCACAGTCGAATTCGTTGGATTGCAGAGGACAGTCAATGCGCTACTGAAGTGTCAAAAAATTAAGACATACAAAAGATATAAATATTTACCCCAGTATTAGCGTAGGCTTCACGGTTTTCGGTCCATTCATCAGGAAACTCAAGGCCGCGTTGGTTGAAATCGAACCACAAAAAATATTCCACTTTCTGTGCGAATTCAAAAACTGTCAGGCCTACAACGTTTAACTATTTATATGTTTCATACCTTTAGGATAGTGCAATGAGTAGCATTCATCGAATATAAACTATCATAGATCCTGATTTTTTGTTCAAGGAAGAACACTCCAATACATATCCAATGAGTGTTAGAAATATTCCAAGGCAGTATAAGACAATCAAGCTCACAGATATTAATCTAAATTGGCTTAGAACGGTCATCCTGAATAGCCATGAATAAAGAAATACCTTGGTAATCCATAATTTTCGCTTTTCAGCAAAAGGCCGGAAAGGTTGTGACGGTCTCTGTGTATCTATCTGCTTCGTGATACCAGTATTGACAATATGGTAGTGTTTGGAGGACTGAGCCTGTCCACATAACCACAGATAACAATTGATGATTTCGTCGTTGAGCCACTCCTCTGGGTTTAGGCGGAAAAGCATATCATGTCTAAACTCGCATTTGTTGTATATAAACTTGAAGTCCGTCGATTTATTCAAATAATTTAATACCCGGTTAGCATTTACGCCCTAAGAAATAGTCAGCAATAGTATCTTGCACGTCCTATGGAAATACACACCTTCAGAATATCCCAGGGATATTTCATAGCAGCCATAAACTCCTTCAAAGATGTGTGATCCACAGTAACCACAGCAGCCTGGACATTTGGAGTCGCTGCAGACAGTGGTACTTGCGTAACTTCAGCCTGCACAGCTGTTTGTGGCAGTATAATATTCGCTTTTTCTGGTTGAGATTTGGCTATACCCTCGAGTCGCGGTGCAATCTTAAAATACCATGTTATCATACTGCATCTTTGAGTGAGATAGAGAGACGGCTAGTGCTCACAATTTCTGGATAATGGGATCAATTGTGAAGGTTGTCGTTCCAGTGCATTAATTCCTCACCTTCTCTGTCTCTATTAATATTTCCCATGAAGTTGCATAGTACCTCCTTCGAGAGTCCACACTCGTCGCCAGCATATGCAGAGTATAATTCTGATAGCCAGAACTTCAAGCTGGATGGTGTAAGCTTCTGTAGTGTTGGTGAGCCAGTGACATCCATGTCGAAGATAGTACTCAAAGCTGTTAAGACAGCCCAGAACCCGCATGAAGTTCCGTCAGTCTGAAAACCTGTGTTTATAACTTCGCGCTATATTTGGTGATAAGTGGACACTTCGTAAATAAATTAAAGGTTACAACTCACCTTTACTCTGGCCTTCGGACCAACCCCCTTTATCTTGCGGGCAATACACTGCTGGCTTTTGAAATCAATGCTTTTGAGTGTAGTACTCAAGCTGTTGTATATAGTGCATGATATCGGGTTTGTTAACAGCAAGTAAGAGACTAATACCCAGTGGTTATCTGTTAGATCCAAGAAAAACATATTCGTATACCGACACTCTTCATGGAGTGACAGGAAATCACGAGTGTACTGGGATAACTATGTCATAATTACTGTCATGAATATACTCGATGGAAGTTGCGCTGATATAAAACTCACTTGATTTGTGGTGAGTTCTTTTGCAAGGGTGAGTTGAAGTGATCCAGGGTTAGACACCATGAAATAGTACGGCCTCGAAAGACTGGTACAAAGTGAATTGAGTATATTGACGAAGTTCTCCATCTCTTCAATTTGAAGCATATACAGTATGCTCCCTTCCACCGACTTAAATCTGTGGACCAGATACTAAAGTCCTCGGCCAGTACTTCGGGATCATTGAAGAGGGGGATGGGAGCTGTAGCCTCTTCAGAAAATAGCTGTATAATGGATCTTGAGCAAGGGAACCACTAATTGATGACATAAATAAATAAATAAAACAAACCTGTAATAAATCCCCTGCCTCTGGAAGATCAAATACTGCGACGTTCTTGGGCTTCGGATGATTTGCGACTTTCGCCTTGGGTGGAAGAATCACTTGCTAGGAAAAAAAATGAGGATTTTACAGAAATGCTACTAGGAAAAGTGTCTTCTCACAATCGGACCCGGCTGATCCACTGTCCTGGGTTTGCATGATTCCCGAGGACTTGCAACAACCTGAAATAACTTAGCTGCAGTGTGTATGACTCGGAGTTATATATACTCTATTTAAATTATCCTTGAGATTTTTAAATGAAGTACGCTGAGAGCAATTGTTTAGAAAATAAGGTATATGTTCAAATTAATCAAGGAGACGTACCCCGAAACTAATCCCCCACCTTTTGGCTCTAATCACTCTTGTCTGAGGTAACTGCTCTCGATCGAAGTGACTATTGGGGTGTATACGTTTGCAGGAATGGTGCCCTGGCTTCTTGCTGAATCGAACTTTATGTGACACCTTTTTTCTCCAAGGTTGCAAAGGCCACACCGCTCTAGGCCAACCTCCTATATCAATGTAACCAGAGCGAACTGTTTAAACGAACATTTAGCATAATGATATAATATGTCATTCAAGTCATCACTTACTGGGCACCTTCAGTATGAGTCGAATCAAATAATGGAACTGAAGCAGAGGAATCCGTGCTCTGTGAAATTGAATCAGGTTCTTGTGGACTATCTTCCGATTTGCTTAATGATGTAAGAATGCGTTGGAAGTTGCGTTCTACTATGATATCTGACTGCCACCGATCTGCCCGCAAGCCCATTTTTGTTTGTTTCTTAGAATTCTCCCGCTCTACAAATCAAATGCTTAGTTCTAGTCCCCAGCGGATGACCGAGAATAGTATTCACCAGAACTGCTTTTGAGTCCTAATATATTGACAGGCTTGCTCATCTGTGTACTGCTTTCCAACGCTAAATTGAACAATTCAGTAGTGTAAGATGCACTAAAACTGAATAGTTTACCTTGCCATTCCTTAACTGATCCATTTTTCTCGAAGATTGTTGCAGCCTGCATATGTACACACCATTTCCTGGTTCAATCCCATTGTGGACAAGGCCTACAGGACGGCTTGGCTAAATTCACTTCGAAAGCCACCACTTCACCATATTTGCTGTAGGAATATCAATAATGTCAACAGAGTACTATAATTTATCTGACACACCTAGATTCCTGGACTAGATATTCCCTCTTCCCTTTAAATTTGACGAAGTCAAGGTCCCAAAGGTTATATGCTAGTGCATACATCTCCTCAATTTCACGTGGAATTGATTTAACTCCAGGAGGCCAATATTCATATAAAGGAAAAAAATGTGTTCGAAGCAGCAGGAGCAAATGATCAATCCTGGTTAAAAAGAAATCAGTGAATATGTGAGACCTTGAGAATTATGTTTCACCTTTTATTTGCTCGCATATTCAGAATAGATTTGTCAATAACGAGCCATGCTGCCTCAGTGAAGTTGTTGGTGTTATATGAACCGTCCCTAGTTTTGCCAGGAGGAAATGACATATCTGTGACATATGCTAAATCAAGTGTTAGGAAAAGAAATTAATAAAAGAGAAAATAGCGGGAATACTTACGCAACCAAAAAGGTGTAAACCAATAATTCTCCATATATTTTTTAATCCACTTGAAGCGTGCTTTTCCAACTGCATGACTTGGAGGAGAGTTCCTCCCCTGTGAAGAGAGGGAAGAAACTGAAAGCATCTCGACATCACTATCATCTCCTGCTTGCCCTATACCTGCCCACTCTTCATATTCAACTTCGCCCATTGGAGCCTCTATAACTTCTCCGGTCATACATGCATGTTCCAAGCGTTCATAGAACCTCCCTTTGAATAGCGGATATTCCAACTCTGAACGACATCGCTGAAATTCACGGAATAAATAGACCATGTGGAATGTCAGTGTATAGGGAATATGTGGACCGCCTGTTACCCTTCCGCCATCCCCTGTCCACGAGATTAGGGCCTTAATTATATGAAACTGACATATAATGATAGTGAGAGCGAGAGCCTGATTAACTACATTCCAGTTAGAATAATCAAAATGGCATCTAAGCAGTGGCACATACTGTTCAAAATTGCCATAAGCAAGGGACGACATTTATCCAGCATCCATTTCACAACTATCCAAATTTCAGTGTCGACCATCTTTTTCGCTTCCAAGAGGATACGTCCTTGGATTTTGGGGTCTGTATGTCTAATGCTTTGGGGATCTAAATATGTACACATTAATGGATGGATGTTTTCAGTCAAACTCATTAATCACCTTTAACAATTTCCTTACTCCGTTTCAATAGCTTTGCCTTGGTGGCCAGCAACCAATGTTCAATTGTCGAATGTTTAACATTTACAGAAATCAAAGCCGCACCTTATACAGCAAATAAATCATTATGCTTATTTTTTGGAGACTGTTGTACTCACCAGGTGCCATGTGACCAATTTCTGTTACAACAGTCAATAATGTCATAGGAGCCCAATTTTCATTTTTATTCCGCCAGCTTGAATCAATACCAATACCATCTTTGGCTCCATGTATAAGTAGTTGTTCAAGTGCATAATCAGGGGCAACTGCTACAGTAAATTTAGAGACAGAATTGGCCTTCGAGAAATCATGTGGTTTATAATTATAATAAATTTCTGTGTCATGGCTTCATTCAGGGCACCGCAATTAATATCACTCACAAATACATGTCCTGTGGGTTTTTCTTGACAAGAATATCTATTCCTTTAAAAGGATCCACATGCAGTCTCAGGCGAGGTGCTGCAGCAGGAAGGAGGTTGCGAATTTGCTGAGATGTAGGCCATCACCAAATTGGAAAAGGCTTCGAAATCTTAATAACTGGCAGACCTAAACCCTCAAGTAGATGTTGTGTAGGAAAGTCGAATTGTGTAATTAAATCTGATATACCCAATTTAATTAAAACAAGACAATGTGTGAAATTAGATATTAATATACCTTTCATAATTTGCATTGGAGTAGCTCTGTGCTTGCGAATAGCATCTTGAACCTCATTTCGAAGGTAACGGGACCAATTGAGATATTTTACAGCTACGGCATCTTCATGCTGCATTTTCTGGTATATATGAGCTACAGACAAATTATCTGCACGGACTTCAATCTGGAATTCCACTCAGAAGTCAGTGCTGGCCTATTGAGTTTAATAAACATATAACATACTGAGATGTGCACCGGGCATGGTGATTTTCGATGTCCTGAAGCTTTGGGGATCTCCTTGCTGGCAGAATCATATTCCTCAGATTCAGGTTCCTCTGTTTCGGAGCTGGCTTCTTCAGCAACTTGAAGTGGAATTTGACAAATTCCACAGCACACCAGGTCCCAGCAGAGCAAGGGAGCCTCTGCCTCAACTAGAATGTGTTGATTATCAGATGGCAATGGACTGTCTTTTGCCCATTGCACAATGAAACGTCAAGTCCGAAGATCATTGGGACTATCCCCAGGATGCCCCATCCATGAAATCTCCATGGACTCACTGTGTCAAAACTTGTACATATTATAGTCATTTTTCTATAGAGGATAATGTTAAAATATTTGAAATAAAGAGTCAGTATTACTTACCTGAGCATCAAACCAAAATGGAATATCTGCTGTGTGCCCAGTTCCCAAATACCGCCAGAAAGGTCCGAGCCAGCTAACCTTGTCCAAACATAATTTGCTTATTCTCTTATCAAGCTGTTCCGGTCCCTACTTGAGAGCAAGCTGCACTCCTGGATGTTCCATTGCAATTTGAGCTGTTTCCAACTGTTCAGCAGTCAGGAAGACTTCCGACTTCTCTTTTCCACTCTCATCACCTGTCTAGAGGTAGATATCCCTTCTTCTTCCGTAAAAATGGTCAACACCTTGAGCAACTTCTCGTTGCGTGCCTTCCGGCCTCGACTGATTTTAGGTAACTTTGGACGACCCACTTTGCAGGGAGGAGACATGATACAATGTGTATATGTCTGAATGAATGCACTAAAAATTCAATTAGTAAATATGTAGTATATGAGCAATTTCACCATACCATTTCAAGCAAGCAAAAACTTCACGGAGGCACAGATGTATATTTTGAGTCCCGCTTTTACTACTCCCATGGTATGTGTCGACTGCAAAACTCAAATTGTGAAAAAGCATTGTTTGATTTTCTTTAGAAAAACTTTATGATTGAATTGAAAATCCAGATGTATATTTGAGGCCCGAAAGCTTAAGTGCGCAATACCATTGCTTGCCAATCCTAAGTTGAACCCTACATCTCACCCACACCGTGATATTCCTGTGTTCAAAGATAATGTATTGTGTAATAATACCTAATATGCATAAAAGATTCGAGTATAGACCAAAAGAATCGACAATAAGAATAAAAATGTAGAAAGAAAGTGAAATCTACCCATGCAAGTGAGAAATGCTGGGGAAAGATCATCAATTTGTAGACTCACCTAAGCTCTTTGCTATAATAAGAGAATTTCCCTGAACTCTCCTGGTATATCTCTTTCAACTGATCTATGATCTGTCCAAGTTGGCAAAGTGGTTGGGGCTGGGCGTAAACTGGTGACCGAAAGCCTCCATGAGCATGTGAGTGATGCTGGTGAAAGATCATGAGTTTGCGGACTTACCTTAGCCCTCTACTACTATCTGACAATTTTCCCAATCTCTCCTAGTATAGCTCTTTCAAATGGGCTAGGTTTTAGCCAAATCGGAGAAGTGGTTAGGGCTGAGCGTAAACTGGTGACCGAAAGCCTCCAATCGCGCAGCTGATCGGTCCCACACATGTTACCAAAATGGTACAGTGCATGACCGAAAGGTTACGGCAGGTGACCATATTAGGTCATGCCTGCCCAATACCCAATCAATCAACAGATTGTAGCGGGTGAGCCAGTTGTGTCCCAAGACAGTGACACATGAGGAGTCTAGAGTGGTGACATAAAAAGTCATAGATGTAATTTCCCCAGAGGCAAATATAATTCGGAGGTCTGTTGCTTCTGTAATAACAGAGTTAATAGAACCATCAAACAGAGATAACAGAAGAGGGTCAATAGAATAAGTAGGAATAGAATTGGCTTTTACAAATTTTGTTTCAACAGAACAATGTGAGGAGCCTGAACCAACAAGAGTATATACAGGATCCAGAATGAATTCAAAAGAGAGCATAGTTGTAAGAGAATTAGAATTAGAAAGAGCAGAAGTGTTGAGTCTAAGGTTTATAACCAGGGAGGTTTGTGGATCAATGCAGCCTAACTGCCTGGAGTTTGGCAGACTGGACACTAGTTTTTTTGACCCAGATGTGGAGTCCTTGGCCTTGGCCTTGACCTCCATGTTGGGCTTCTCCTCAGTGTTGAAGGCACACACTTTAGGCACAGGCTGATTGTTGGAACCGGAGCCTGAAGCCTGGTGGTTGTTCCACCTGGCTTTATTGCAATCTTTTGCAATGTGCCCCTTAAGTCCACAAACAATACATAAGCCTGCATCAATACAGCACTTACACTCAGTGTCTGTGAGTCGACCACCGGTATTGGTAACCATGACTGTGGTAGTCTTACTCTTTGAATTGTTCAGAGTCTGAGACTTGTTGTTGTTACTCTTAGAGCTACTGTTGTTACTGTTGTTAGCATTATTGTTAGAGCTAGACATATTTGAGGTTGTCAGACCTGACAAGCTTTTCATCTACTCTCCTCACAACATGATTGCCAATAACACTGATCAATTCGTAATACAATTTGACAAAGTGACTCATAAGTCTTGGGTTTCAAGATCATCCAGAATACGATCAGGGAGCACATTCTCTATCATATGGTAATATCCCCTATTGTTGAAATGTGTTCTTGCCTTATACTTGGCAAAGGCAATGAAGTACTTGGTCACATGATGGTTAGAACCCATTTTGAGCTCTTCCAAGTCTTCTTTGGCATCCTCCTTGGTGTCCCCAGGCCCAAAGTTTTCCTTGAGCTCATAGACAAACTGCTCCCAATATAATAGGAATAGAGGAGTTGCTTCCCGAGAAGGGTAATTGGCCATTACAGCTAGTTCAAAGTTTTCAAGGGCAGTGCCCTGAAGAAAAAAGAGAGCATAATATATTTTGGATCTATTACTCTTAAATGTTTTAGGCTTTGATTTGAACTTCAGTGCACATTGAAACAAAAAAGATGAAGCTTCTCTGGATTGGACCCATCGAAAGTGTCTGGGTCCCAAAGTTTGGTACCCTTCTTGACTCTGTCTTCATCAGTGTCAGTGTCACTATTGGAGTCTGGGTGGCAATGATGGTGTTGACACTTCTTGCATCTTCTTCTTCATCTATCATTGTCACGTCTCTGGGGTCAGAATTGTCACCCAAATCATCACTGTTCAAATCCTTGGGTTTCTTCTTGCAAGATTTCTTCTTCTTGGGTTTATCAGGTTCCAATAGAGGGTTGCCACTACCAGAATCACTATCACTGGAGTCCAGGTCTCTTGTAAGTTCATGAGCTGGTTCAGCATGTTGCTTGCCTTTGTCATGAGAAGGACCTGGTACTGGTGTTGGAATCCAAGATTGAGGTTGTTTATTATTATCAAGTTCATCTTGAATACATTCTTCCTCGCTCATATTAACTTCTTGAATCTTGGCCATGGTGATAGTTGAAGACATTGTTGGAAGTTCTGAGTGTGGGGTTTGTGATTTGTGAGGTTCTTTTTCCAAGGGTTCAACTAGCTTGCCTCTTGATTTCTCATAATGGTCCCTGTGATCCTTAGCAGATTCTTTGGGTGGAGGTGTGGGGGAATATTGGAAAGGAATAGGTTTTCCTGGCATACAACTAAGAGTTCAGTCAGAAATACTGTTACATCCTAATAATTAGGTGTTGCTTTGGACTCCGGATGTAATAGAATGAAGTAAGTAATTCAGAGTCCAGATGATATGAACTGAAAGGACTTGGCTTCAACTTATATGTTGTGCCCTTAGTCATATGTGATGTCCTTATTTCAGAATGAAGTTAAGGCAGGCAGAGGTTTGGGGTCTGACAGTTGTGACAGACTGGCCAAATGGGCCGTGGCAAGCCCGGCAGAACGGTTCCCCCTCATTCTGACTAAATGAAATATTATGTAGTCCTTGAGCAACACTTGAGAGCTGTTGACAGCCTTACTGGGAGTATAAGTGTTCAAGTGTATTGCAGTAATTGAACAATTAGGACAGACCATCACAGACAACCAATTTACATTTCCAAATGCAAATTATAACAAGGGATTTAAATTGAAAACCTTTTCCATTGCAGCTTTCATAAAGGGTTACTACCCCGGTACCTGTGCCACACAGAGTTTAAGTTCAAGACCCTAAATCCTGGGACCTGGGGTGTTAAGCACCAATAATCTACAAGGTTTTCCTGGCTTGTGATTGTGTAGTAGCCACACTGTCACCCTGGTTTGCTTATATCCTTACCTGTTTCAACAGTGCTTATATCAATGATGTGCTACTGTTTGAATCCCACCATGACTTGGCATTTTCTTGTCTCATCTGGCCTCACTAAACCTTTACCCAGAGTCTTTATAATTTATCATGAATCCAAGGTATTGATTTCAGGCTGAGACTCCAATCCAAGCTTGATCTCCATCCTATATTGCATCCAGGCTAACTAGCAATTGCCTTCCTGTTCTTGTTTTGATGCCAAGGTGCAGATAATGCACAGATTGATGGTCTTTGTGGAAAGACGTTCAACTTCATTGTAGTTGAAGGTAAGTCATTTAATGTTACTTTCAAACTCAACATATATCTTGTTGCAGGTGGTACAGCTGGTTCAGTCATTGCCAACCACCTGACAGAGGATCCCAGGTTCACTGTTCTCCTGATCAAGGCAGGACCAGAGTAGTTAGAGGTTTCAAATATTTGGTCATGATTCTGATTTATTCTTCACATTGAAATTTAAAACAATGAAAGAATTCTGAACATTCAGGTGCCTGCATTAAGTAGTTGGCTGACCAATAACCCATATGACCTGAATTTCACGACTGTGCCTCAGGTCAGTCTCAATGAGAGGTCACTGGCATACATGTGAGAATATTTTTAGGTGGAAGTAGTTCAATGAGTACAAAGTTTGCTGTGAAACTTGTCTACTGCATTTCTGATATTTTATAGTTTAGATGGCATGGTGTTTACTTGAGGATCAGTGGATGATTATGATCACTGGGTAAGAGTTACTGGGGATAATGGTTGTTGAATTATTCTAATATTAGAATCACAGCATGGCTTGTAGTGCTGAAGTAGGTCGAAATGCGGAAGGGTTACGATCTAGTTTAGGAAGTTATTAGGACAGGTGTCAACATTGTTTATTTGAAAAATAGGGACAGATATAAGTCCATATGCTTATTCACATATTCTGGTACACTACGATAACATGGAATGACTAATATGTGACATCAAGAGGAGGCATTGAAATGAAGAGACAATGATCAAGATTATATTTGGTGAAGTGAAAGGGTGCATTTTAAATGCTCAGATGATGTAAAATGGATGGCAGGTAGGAGGTCCTTATTCTACAATAGTAACACTGCTTGATGTATGAGTTGTTGAGTGTGTGCGGTTGGCTATATCATTTGACGTGGCAGGTGAATAGGCTTGACGAAGACGTCTGGATGGACACCCAGGTGTTTTTTGAGTTAGGGGTCTACCACGGGTGGATGGAGATGTTACTTGGGTTGAAGGCGCACTCTGATATGAATAGAGTAAGTTTGTATTATTAAATGAGTTAAGAAATTCTGAATACCTCAGTTGACTTGTCCGTCGAATTACCATTTGATTCGCTGCCTTCGACATGGGGGA
This sequence comes from Sphaerobolus stellatus SS14, assembly GCA_000827215.1. NCBI lineage: Eukaryota > Fungi > Basidiomycota > Agaricomycetes > Geastrales > Sphaerobolaceae > Sphaerobolus > Sphaerobolus stellatus. The sequence continues at coordinate 1,585,813 of KN837083.1, forward strand.
TTTCTCAATGTTGCGCTGCATATTGATGTTCCTGCTCTTGTATTCCACAGCTAATGAGTTCCAGCTCTTTTTGACCTTCTATACTGGGAGCAAATGGCATCTGATTATGCTAGTTAGAATATATTTTGTCATGCAGATTATGAAAATGGTGTGTGAACAAATATACTCACAGGATTGTTCATGGCTTCAGGCCGGGATGGAACAATGGGTTGCTGATGAAGAAAATTATTATGAAAGCATAAATGAGATAATAGAGGCTTACCTGGGAGGGATATGCTACTTGCAGAGGTTGGGCTGTCATTCTAAACTGCTGCGGAGCAGCATTGGCAGGGGTTCGTATTATGGTGTTTGGAGACTGTGAGTTATGAACCCCGTGGGATATGAAGGGTCCCGTCAAACTATGAGTGAAAGGCTGAGGCGTAGTGTTCGAATTAACTTGCTGAGAGCCTTGTGGATGAGGAGATGCAGCAGCGCGGGCGATGCTTGGGTTGAGCTGTTGTGCTGGTGCAGGATGTGGAACCAGTGGTGGACCAATGTGACCTGAATTTAAATAAGTTTACACAGTGCGTGATGTATTGTAAGAGAATGATGTGCAGAAATTATTATGTGATTTACCATTGGGCGTAGCATGAGTCAATGCTTCAAAAGATTGGCCGGTATTCGGGTTAGTAGGCGGTCCTGCAGGCGTTGTCAGCTGTGGCGGTGGGGTAGGGTGACCTGGGAAAATATATCATTTTGTATCAATAATTAAATACCGTTCTAAATAAATACGGCTCACCATGTATTGGAGTCTGAGATGCTGCAGGCAAGCTATCCACATGTTGTCCAGAAGACTCGTTGCTTCGGGCTCCAGTGCGAGAGCTAACTGGGAGAACCTCGGGAGAATTGCTTGGTTTATGGTTAGAAATATAATATACTCAGT
>KN837083.1:1637619-1650663 GCA_000827215.1 Sphaerobolus stellatus SS14
GAACTCGGACCGTTAAACACACCTCGACTCTATCGATAACTTCCAGAACTCCAGCAACAGCTGACTTGAGCGGCGGAAATGCGTCTGAGACCCGATAGGTTACTCTTAGCAGCTCCTTAACGCCTTCCCATGCCGGCTTCATGTGAGATCGGCTTATCTCCCCAGCCATGGCACCCCCATCCGAGAGAAGATTAGACTTGGACGGGTTGAGATCCGTATCTCCTTGTATCTGGTTGATGTGGATGGCCACCGTGTTAGACACCGTAGGGCGCACGCCTAATTCCTGCGATTCCTGGGGTGCGGGATTGACAATATGATGCGCAGAGGTACTTCCTGGATGAGTGGCCTCGTCGTGTGAAGAACGAGCGGAGTGAGGATCTAGGGCAGCGTTGGCCTGAGCAGTCGAAGCACCTCCGAGAACATTTTTCACCGGATGGTCGACACTGACTCGGGGATGAGGGGATGGGGCCGATGGTTCAGAGATCACATTTGAGTGGGGCGTTTGGGAAGGTGCCGGGGACGGGGATGGCGTTGGAGAGGATGAGCGACTACGAAGCAAGTTGCCCACCCGGTTCCTTATTTTCAGAAAACCACCTTTGAAGCGATGGGATGACATTGTAAGAGATATGACTTCGAGGGAGAGAGATCTGTGACTGCGAGGGCGAGATGCAAGCCAGTGTAAGCGGAGTCTGAATAAAGCTGTACGAGACCTAATTATATCCTATCCGTCGAAGATACGGTGTAGACAGGGAGCCAATAATAAATATCCCCGACACGCTGTTAGACACAGCAGATCATCCTGTCAAGCCTGTCTATGTATAGATCATAAGAACATTCCAGTGTCGACTGGGGGAGCAAGCACCTCATGCCCTCCTCGCTCCTTCCCCTGCGACCTACCAGACAAGGCGGATCAACATGATAGGATGTATGGATCACGCGGGGAACTGGTGGGGACACATCGGTGGCGGTGGCGGTGGCGGTGGCGGTGGCGGGGAAAGGATGAACAGGCCCCGTGACGACGGAAGACGGACGGGACGACGAAAAGACGAACGACATCAGCGTAGCTGGGGATGAGCTGCAGCACGAGATCGGTATCCGGTCGAATCGATGGAGAAGGCCCGTCATGATCGCGTACCTTATTTCAGCCGCGACACAGTCCTCGAGTTATTACGAACGTACTCGTTGTGGGCTCTCTTCCGTGTGGGGCATGCTAGCCATCCACTGCCACGTCATCCTATCGCACACATAGCTGATCTCTCCTCGGACCTCCATCGTACTCATATTCACCACCTTCATACTCCATTCAAGCGCCAGTTCCAATTCTATGCATTCCAGGCCCCTTAATCCGATCGTCCATCCTGCACTATACTTCATAACGAGACCCATGATCTCTATCCTTCCGTCGTCAATCCGATCCTTCTACTTCTTATGTCGCAAAAATCCAAAAAGCCATATAAAGCCTGATAAAGTATTACAAGGTTGTCAGAACGATAGGCACTTTATCATGCTTTATCAGAGTTAAGAAGTCTATAATCTTTTATAATGCCTGGCAGCCTGATAATGCCTAACAATCTGAACAGCAGTCATCTGGCAGTTTCACTGTAATTTTCTCACAAATAGAACAATATAATTGTATAAACAACTAAAATTTTAATAGTCTATGGGTATGTATAACTATATTACAAGAGCTCCGTAGGAGTGTATCTACTTATATTAAAAATGAATAGGGCGCACAAGATGATGGAGCATTGTAAAGCAAGAGGATAGACATACAGTGTGAACTGTAAGATAGAGATGAGATTATATCTCAAGTCCAGTAATCAAGCAACTCACCCTGCGGTTCAAAGACACAATCCCTTCCTACAAAATGTCCCTCCGCCAACTGCCATGGTATACTGAACAGCTAACTGAGTCGCCAGTTATGACGTGAAAAGACTTGTCACATACCTTCATTTATACTTTAAGTCCTCTTAACACCGACAACACAACAAGTAGGAAAATAGGTAATAATGGGACAGACGGAGGGGGTTTCGGGAGCCTCAAAGGGACGTTGGTGGTGGTAGTCAAGGGGAAGAAAAGGTTGTTGGAGCTGTGGAGCGGGTGGTAACTTATAAGCGATCGCTAGCGCCCATTAGCCCCGCTCCACTGAGGCCGTCTGCCGATGAGTAGTGGGGCAATGCAACTTAAAGGCCACAAGAAGTCATGCACCTTATTAACTTCTCGCAGGCTATATGTCCAACCCCACCCGATAGGTATACTTACAACTTCTTGCTAAGTTACAAACGCAGCTCCGAGTTGTGAATGATATTTGCATATCTAGACCTTCGTAGGCCTAGAATTAGGGGCACTTACTATTCATTTTTTCTTCAATAATGACCTGGATATTGACACCTATACAGTCTGAAACCGGTGGAGATACAATACTAAGAAAATCTATTTTTCAGATTTGAGTATAGTTGGTCAGCCCCTGACAATACCTGATAAAGTCGTGGCTGATCTAATAAATACCTTGTAATTACCTGATAATGTAGCCAGACATTATCAGGGAAATTGGATTTTTGCGACATACCCATATGCATCAGCGTGTACTCGAATAGTGCCGAAAGACTTGAGCAGCATGAGACCTGTCCAGCGCAACTTGTGATTCGACTCTGCATCTCATGCAAGGCCCAGAAGATAACGGAAGGACAGACCTTAGGGAGTCATATGGTATCAGGAATCGACTGTTGCGTCGGGGCTAGCGGTAGTGCATCAAAAAGCTTTCGATGGATCGGGAGTCCAGTGGGCGAAGCATATCTTCTTGAAGGCAGAGGATATCCAGAAGGACCTGATTATCGCTTTTGGAACGGAATGCTCTATGATCCTGTAGTGACAAGATGTTGATGCGCTGCGATTCATGGTACGTATCCTTGAACGATGAGCGCGACCATTACTGACCTCACACTCGCTTCAATAGTTATCTAATGCAATAGTGACGTTCGGGTTCCATAACCCTTCGGAACAGGTATTGCCAATTACATCTGAACTAGGCGGATCTCTTCAATCTAAGCAATGTTCATAACTTGACATGTGCATCTTCCTGACAGCCTGGGGTTCAACCTGACGCTGTGTCGCTGGATCCGGCAATATGAACACACGCGCATTGGTCTTTCTCTCGTGGCTTGCTACCGTGTATGACATTGGATCACTGGATGTGCCCGTTACTGGAAGACAAATAAAGGAGAATGTTCAATTAGTTCCCCACTGGGGAAGGTAGTCCATCAAACGTCACTACGTGCAAGATGGGACTAGGAACGCAGTATGACTTATCATCAGCTTAGAAGCATGCAAAGTACGTCTCTTTATTATTTTGGATAATCATCTCTTTACCCAACCTCATGCGCAGAATACTTGCTTGGTTCGTCCACCAGGATGCGAAGCTGGGCGCCTATTTGTAGAACGCACTCTCGCTCGTTCTACAGCATCATCGTTTTATATCCAGATTAACACCGCTAAATCTCATATATTAAGGGTATTTCCAGCTTATATTCTTCCTTCAAGCCTTTTATTCTTCTTAACCTTGGAGATAGGCCGAGTGCTGGGACCGGCGACGTAACTTCAACCACACCTTCTCGCATTGTATGCAGCGCTTTATATAACTATTCATTATCCACATATCCATTTACTATGCATTTCTATAATCACCGTGTATCTTAGCGCAGGCCTAGATGCTCATCGTCTCTCAAGCTTCGAACCCGGCCAGGCAAAGCAGCAAATGTTCCCTTCCATTCTTTAGCCGTCCGTTCCGGTCAACATGTCTTCGAATCAGATTCATATTCGAACACGCCATCATAAAATGTTCCGCCGTACGGAATTCAGCGGGAGATCGAATACCCTTAGTCGTGGTAACAGAATGCCGGAAAGATTGATGTTAAATTCAATACTTCTCAAGGCAATTACTTCCAATTCCAGGTGCCAACCCAGGAAATTTTCTCACATTGGGGTGTCTTCGCCGCCGATCGAACCATATAATCCTCCCATGTCAAGCCTCCTCGGGTGAGATCATGATGCATTCAGAATTGGCGTGCGTCTCCCAACAACCAGTTGCGGTGCTTGTATATATCGACAGACAAAAATTCTAGAAGAGGGCATCCGTTCGCAAATGATTGTAGAATTTGTCTATTTTGCCCTTAGAGTCCTTGGAAAATGTGTCAGTAAGGTAAAATGCGTCAAATTCTCGACAAGCAGCGTTTCCTATATCATAAGAAAGGATATGAAATTCAACTCATTATTTAAATTGATGACCTACATGTGAGACGAGAGTGATGCCTTTATTTATACCAACTGTCACCGTTTTCAAATCATGTAACAAATGTAGCGACTGTATCGCTGGGCATGAATTGATGGAACAGGTGTGAAAGGAAAGGAAACTGCTCATTTCCCGTTCGCAGTTTCGTCGCAGAATCCCATTCAAAATGTCGTAGGTTCTACATGGTATGAAATAGCACCCAACAGTATCCAGCCATATCGAAAACCATCGATCTGCGCACGAAGACTAGAACGTATACGTCGAGGAATGGTGGCTGTCTCTTCCACATCTTCGTTTGACCCTTCTACATGCATTATTAGGTTCCGGACACGCCTAGCGAGATGAGGATGATCAATAAGATGTTGCCATACTATAGTATCTCCCGGAGCACATCGAATAATTCGATAGTCAAGGTGGTCGGGAATTATGAGGATGCTGAAAGATTTGAACGACAGTGCGAGGGCTTGTAGGTCACTTGGTTTGTCGATATTCTCTATGGCATGCTCAAGGAGCTCGATAGGAAGTTCAAGGATGGACACGGTGGAAGAGAAAGAAAATAATGCCGTGGGAGTCTTTGATCGAGAGTCCTTCCCACGTTGGTATTCGAGAGGCAGTGTTTTCTGGCAGATGGTTTAATTTAGATGCGCTAAGCTCCCAGGAGCCAAATTCGATATCTCTGTTCAGCGAATTAGCATTGGTCTTTCCCTGTGCTACATATCGGGAGATACAGTAGTACAGAAATTACATAGCAAATATTCCAAGAAATGACATATACACAAGGTTTGACTTATACATGACAGGCAAAGATAAATATTTCATAAAAAGATTGGACAAAAATTCAGATAATGAGCTCGGTCCTTTGGAGAAGTTCCTTTTGATTTCACAAAAGCTATAAAGTTTCGTCATCGAAGCCAATTCCTATCTCTCTGGAGACAGATCTACGGCTTTGCCAATGCACTACTCACAGTGCTTATAGTCTATTTATCTGGTCCACCTTCCTCTAGAATCTCGGTATCTGCAGTGACCATCATAGTATATGAGAGCTCAGAAGGCCTAGTAATACCTATCGTTGTAGACATTAGAACTGAGACGGACGGAACAAGATATTAGACAATGACAAAGTGGGGACCAGAAAGCCTGAACAGTAAGCCCAGAGCAGATGGCGGATACGAGAGCATGATAACGACAGAAGCATCCATTAGCCATAGAGACGAGCACAGAGACATTAGAGCAAAAGTAGCACCCATGTTAAGATATAGCATGTTGCACACTGGATATGAGTAAGAGGAACTCAAATAAAAGAAAGGGGAGGTCAGGATGAAGGTATGAGAAGAGGGTGGTTCGAGTGAAAGAGACCGAGGCATCCGAACGAGCACATGACTTGTTCGACCATCCGGAGTCCGGTGCTTCGAACTTCGCAAATCTCGACGTGTCGAATGCAAGCTCGCTTCATCAACAAGACCTTGTGGAGAAATATCACATTAAAAATACATTTGACATAATTTTCTTAGTGTAATGTCATGCAAATGGAGAAGCGCTACATAAGATGCTTAGCTAGAGCTATATTCTACATAAAGAACTGAGATTCCGTGCTTTGGATAATTTTCCATACCCAGACAGTCTGAAATCACTCATAGCAGCGAGAAGTGTGCTTTAATTATTCAGAGTGAGATCTAAGTACAATATGACTAAGCACTATGAATATTTTATTGTGTCATGGTGTTCTCCCAATTACCCACTGCTTTGTAGGAGCAACTTCAAAACAACGTGCTATAATCTGCTACATAAACTCGCAAACGCTATGGAAGCTACTGTAGGTTCCGTAAATTCGGCCGAACTACAAGCGCTGGGTGCTATTTTCTGATGATGGCTGATTCCGACCACCATTACAGGCCCTCATTCGTAACCGGCTGAGGAATCTCAATCTCGCAGCGGTGCGCAGAAATATACAAACTTACTTACAAAGTAATATGGCCGATTCCGACCACCATCTCAGACACTCATCCTTAATCAGCTGAGGAATCTCAACCTCGCAGTAGTGCGCAGCGCTATACAAGCTTACTTACAAAGTAATATGGCTGATTCCGACCATCATCTCAGGCACTCTCATTCTTAACCGGCTGCGAAATCTCAATCTCACAGCAGTGCGCAGCGATATTTGTAAGTCAATTTAGCCTACATTGCAAAGCGGCTGTAAAGGTATGTTCAGGATGATTTTACGTGAATATATGATTCGCTTATTGACAGGGAGGTTAGAAGGAGCATCGAGGAAATAGATACGAAAGGCAGACGGTGGATGTGTATCAACCCTAACCGAACTTGATCTCACCATTTTCTTCTTGTGAACGTGAGTGACTCGCAAAGTCTCTTTTCTTCTGTCTTCTCAATCAGCCATTATTTAACTAAATAGAAACAGCTGTTTGTAAACAATATGGAGAACAAAAGAAAAGGGGTGAATTTACTAAAACTTCAAGGGTCTTCCTTCCATTAGGAAAGTTGACACGGGCGGCGTAGGCTCATATAGTCTATATAGTGGTCCCACCGTGTTTAGTGTTTTGAGTGTGTCAGCCACTAGAAAGGCAGCCATAGCAGGCCTTCTAACAACTTGCCAGTATGTCAGTTTATATCTGAATAACACTTATATATATATATATATCTATTCCTTGGATGAGAGATTTATTAAGATATATACTAAAACATAAGTATTATACAACCTTTACTACAATAATGAGGCAGCCAGAGTGGACAAAGAGAAAACACTGCCAACCATACTTTGAGCCCAGTGCACCATGAACATGAGAGTCAAAACATCCAACTAGCTTGTGTAAGACAAATAAGTCCTTTGGTTTTTTGAGAGAAACACTAGGAACAAGATGAGATCAGCTCAATGTACACTGGATTGGAGTAACATGGAACATTGCACCTACCTAAACAAATTCTGACACTCCGGGTGACTAGAGAGGTATGATGTAGAAAAAAGAAGACCATAACATGAAGACCATATGCAAGCAGCTCAGATGTTTTGTGAAGAGAGTTTACTTGAGTACAGAGATAACCTGAGAGTATAGTGCCACAGCAGAAAATTGAGCTGTGATGCCAGATGCAGGATGGACATGCCAATTCTGAAAGCTTAATGTCTTGCCTGGTATAGATGAGTTCACTAGAGATAATGAGTCAATTAAGAAGCAGAAGATAGAACAATTTTCAGATGAGACCTTGAGCAGCAGCTGTGCTCAGTGTTTGCAATGATGAACATGGTGGGTTGAGGCAGAAGGATAATGATACTCTATATGGCATATGACTTCTTCAAACCTCCAGTGTTTGATGAGTATACAACTTAAGTAAAGTTTAAGTTTAAACTACATTAGAGAGTTTTTACAGCAGCACCAGCGCTTTTCTGGCGCTATTTTTGGTTTTGCAGCTGGCGATCTACCTGGAGAAACAGTTTGTTGATCATACCAAGCGGAAGGCTCTTGCAAGTGTCAGAATGCGCCCTCTGAGCCTGTGCTCAACTAGTGGTATTATTTGGCAGTAAAGATGAGGTTAGAGGAGGGGTTTAATGGTTGGGAATGCTTGAGATGGGACGTCATGATGCATGGTGGAGCGCCAGCTGCAAAACCAAAAATAGCGCCGGAAAAGCACTGGCGCTGTTGCAAAAACTCTCTATTGCAACCTTTAGAGAGCAATTAGTGATAGATTGAGGTGATAGATATACTTACAGATATTTGGTGAGCTGCTGATAATAGTTTTGGATTATTCAGCCTGCTACTGCTTGTTCTGAGGACATTCTCCAATGCGGAGTCATGGAATTAGTTATGCTTAGCAAAGCTTAGCAACGCGTAGTCTAACTAGACTAGCATAGCAATTCGACGTGCTAGGTAGCTCTTTAGACGCCCGTGCCAACTTTCCTGATGTCCCTGACTTGGTCCCTGAACGATCGACCTGGCGTCCTTCAATTGGTATTGTATTTGTCGTTTATGAGTGATCCCTAGGTATGTACGTGTCCATTCAAACGTCTTTGATGCAAAGGAAGTTTCATGGCATTCTGAACACCATATAAGGTGTTACTGGCGGCTCGCAGTAATGCGCAGCGATGAGGGCCTGGCATCAGCTACGTTGCGAAACGTGAACACCATATAAGGTGTTCGGCGCTAGATGGCACTGGCGGCTCGCAGTAGTGCACAGCGATGAGGGCCTGGGCATCAGCTGCGTTGCGAGACAGCAATAGAGGTATCATTAATCGAAGCGAACACTATATCTGGTCTTTGGTAAAGGATATTAGTAATGGCGGTGAGAACTCGATAGGAGGTTTGTAGGCGATGGAGACCGCAGACCCGCTTGGAAACATGTGTGGTTTCTGCGGAGCTGCCGTTGAGACTCGTAAGTGTTGCCGATGGGATCTATCTTCAAACGCAGCCTCGTTTACTTGGGAATATACGATAGTGTATACGCGATGAATGTATAAAAGCCCATCCACCATCCTCTCAGTTCAACAGACAACCCAAACGGCAACAGCAATAACATCAATAACTCAGCTCATCAGCTTCAGCCACACTCTGCAATGCCTGAAACCCTCAAAGTCGCCGTCTGTATCTGCCAAGAGGTTACCTTCGCAGATTTCATGATGCCCATGGAGCTCCTCGGCAGCCTCAACTTCGCCGACCATCCTTTGTTCGCCAAGGTCTTCGGCGACGTTCCTTACCGCGTCAAAATCGACTACCTTGCGTCTACCCTAGACATCGTGTCCGGATTCACGGACGGCCTTCCAGGCATTAAACCTACTCGTACCTACGCCGACGCGATGGAGAAGGGGGAGAAGTATGATATTATTTGGGTTCCTGCCGGTAGGTCAAAGTTCCGAAGCATGATAATGTGTCGTCTAATACATGTAACAGGCCCCATCCCTGATTTTGAAGCTATCAAGGATAGGACTCCTCAAGAGGAAATCGAATTTTTGAAGGGGGCAGCCCCCGACGCAAAATATGTCCTGTCGGTCTGCGCTGGATCTTCTATCTTGGCCTTCGCTGGCGTCCTTGATGGAAAGCGCGCTACTACTAACAAGTTCTTATACAAGTTCATAACTGTAAGTAATGCTTTCTTTCCGATTCGATGTCCTAGGTCATATCAAACAATCACAGAATGTTCTGCATGGTACCAATAAAAATATTACCTGGGTTCCTAAAGCCAGGTGGGTCGTCGACGGGAATGTTTGGACTAGTTCTGGCGTTACGGCAGGTGAGTGAAAGAATTTTTAAGGGAACTTAAATTCAAGCTGATTGTCCTATTGTTTCTCAGGTACCGACATGGCTCTCGCATTTTTGGAAGAGCTTGTAGGACCCAAGGTCACCCAGCATATCGCTGCTCAGTCGGAGATAGCGAAACGCAGCGATGCAGGCGATGATCCCTTCGCCGCCGTCCATGGCTTGATTTGAAGAAATCATCCTGATTTTTTTTGTGTTCATAATTTGTAGGCGAGCTGAATTGCACGTCGGGAAATTGATTTGCTTTATTTATTCATTCTTCGGTTGGACTCCAGTGCCCTTAAATCCTTTCATAGGCCGCTTTTTATCGCCTGTGAAACAATTGTTTCATCACGTCCTACTTTCTTACGAAGAGTCTGCGTGCGCAGAGTACGCATACTACACGTACGCGTACTTCCTCCTACTTGGTTTCGGCTCTAGTGGGTCATCCATCTAATCTTTTTCCGCCACCACCTATGTTCAACATACATTAGTATGAAGACGACCTAAAGCCAGCATCGAACAGGTTTTTGGAAAAACCAACATCGAACATGCAACTCTAGTGCACACCTTACATATCTACCTATCGCCGATAATCTGTTTCAATAATGGTGTTATTGTCCAAACTTTCGAAGTAGGTCCATTTCCTCCTTGCCAGAGGGTTCACGTCTTGTAAAGAATTGCAACGCAAATGACGTCTCCATGAATAACCAAGCAGCCACACGTATCTTGCCCAATGAGAAATACTGGAGATACCATAGCCTGTGAATGAAGCTGGTAAGGGCGCAGCTGAAATGCTGTTGAGCCGGTTATGGTCAGCTTCGTCTGAAAGAGAACTGGTAAACATCATTATAAAAAAATCTAAAGTGAATCCAACCTTTACGATAATGAATGTAACCGAATACCCAATTCTCAATATACCATGGCGTAGTCCTGAAAGAAATAGTACTATAGGCCCCAGAATTCGGCTTAAACGCGTGTAGTTTGCCTTTAAGGGTGGTTTTAAGGCTCTTGAAATAGGACATAATTGTAGTCTTTGCTGGACTAGTTAAATACAGGAGGGTCATGGAGAAACCACTGCCTGGGGTATTAACCGGCTGTTTTCCAGTTTGGACTTTGAACATGCCTGGGTGACACTGGGACTTGTCAAGTCCCAATGGGTATGTTTACCTCTGCTTTCTGTTTAAATATTTTGCTCGCCGTGGTTAGACCCGTTATAGTCTTTATCCAAAGTGGGCTACATGATCCCTTACTTTAAGCTCTTGTGCTAACGTTCTAATGCGTTCCCGTAGTGATTTTCCTGGCGTTTTCCTTGTTTAAACTTTTTTCAACGTTTTGGCACGCTCGGTCAATATGGGTTCATGTCTTTTTCCGGTATGTACTTAATGTGCTGCATATTTCTCAGGCTTATCGTTTTGAAAGTGACACAGCTTTATACTCCGCGATGTAACTGTTTTACAATTTATATCTTTTGGATGCTTACACAGTAGTTCGTATATTTCTTTCAGAGTCTTCTGAGAGTGTAAATCGTTTCATCCGAGTCGCAACTTAAAGAACATTATATCTGACATCGTTCAAGTATCTTATTTAATTAATGTCATTTCCTTGTCCATCTAGGAAGTTTTCCTCAACAGATTGCAGGTGAAATGTACGTGATATATCCTTTGAGTTGAGATTGCTTATCAAATCCATCACTCAACCAGGTGCGTGGTAGCACTTCTCACTGTCACGGTGTTCTTCTTTTCTCTCCTGGGAATAAAAACGCTTGAAACAAATCTGGAGTTGTCCATAGACCGGTCGTTTGGTCTCAACCTAAGAAAGAGCGCAACCGTCGGCCCTAATACAGGTTTGCCTACAATAAGCACGATCCACCTCGGAACCCAAGTTAGCATCAGTTGAAACGAAATCATAACAGCAGATAGCCCAGACCATACTGCAGTAAACTAAAGGACTCAGAATTATGGGGTAGACTATAAATGATATAATCAAATTGCATCTTTGAATAGTACGGGTGACGACGGGTCCGACTTGCGGAGCGAGACATTATCTCACCATTATCTCACCATTATCTCACCATTATCTCACCATTATCTCACCATTATCTCACCATTATCTCACCAAAGTTCCCGAGCTGTCTCCTCAAGTGAGCGTCATCTCTACCAACCGTAACGATGATGAAATGTCCAATTAGATGAGAATCAACTATTAACACCTTCTGAACCTCTAATATGTGCCACCTATTATAGCAAGTAAATATGTAAATGAATAGAAAGACTCAATGCCTACTTTATTACAGCACGAATGCGACAGCTTATATACATTAGAGAAAGATCCTATACTAGGACATTATGGTAAGTTCTGTAATGTTCTTAAATATTCCACAAGCAACTTATATTCGTTATGACTCATTGTGAGTCATATAGTTATTCCAGGAACTTCTTGTATGTTCCACATGCTCTAAATAATTACTATCGTTCGCTACGATATTCCAACAGCGACCATAATCACCAGCAAATTATTGTTCGAAATTAAATGCGGATTAGGAACCGCATCTAAATAATTCCTAATGGTGGCGATGATAATAAAAATCTTGAAAATCTCAGGTCGGAATTACTTACATTCACATCCACCGAGGCCTATATGCTTTCGATTACTACTTCACACTTTCACCTGGTGTATTCGCCTCTTCAACATGTAAAGTACTTATTCGTCGTAGTGCTCACGCCGAGTCGGAGGTCCTTCGTTTAGAGAGAGCCGCCACTGTCGTTAGCAAGGCGTATCGTCGCCTACCAGGGGGAAAATGTAAAGAATTCGAATTGAGATGATTTATCGTCGACAGAGGCGATGAATAAGAGGTACCTATTGGAAGAGTGCTATTGGCCGATCGTTTGCTGACCACATCGGGACCGTGGCCACGTCATGTCACGCATGCTGACTCATCCCCGACAGCACCTTGTCTCTAGGTCCAACTGCGTCCTTTACTGAATACCAGAAGCCCTCGGCCTCACCTTCAAAACAGCATAGGTCGATATAGCAAGTAAATATGAACATACTTCGACAATTATGAGCAAGGTTTTAATCGTATCGCTGTTGCGGTTTTGGTGCTGCGGCTGTTGATGAAGGTTATGGTGTTGCAGAGGCTATTTTGATAGCATTGGCAGTGCGTATCGCGTTGGTGGTCCCACGCATCCCGGACAGGGCTGATTCTGAGTTTCGACCGGCGGTAGACCTATTCGAATTGACTCTGAAGTCTGAGTCGCGTCATGTCATGTCACGTGACAAGACATGTTCGCAGCGCGGCTTCCCTGATCTACTAATGCTTTTGTGACGAATGGGCAAGCAAATAAAGTTTTTATTTTGCGAGACAGATGCTCTAGGTGCGACCGGAACGGGCCGTACTCTAGCCGGCACTAGCCTATACATGAAAGCAAAGAAAGAAGAGAAAAAAGAAAAATAAAGTGGGAATGTGGCAAGGGTGGGAGAAAAGAATTAAACGGCTCGTGCTTTTATAGCTAT
>KN837083.1:1663074-1673825 GCA_000827215.1 Sphaerobolus stellatus SS14
CCATAGGATGAATGCCAGGGAATGAGATGAGGGGGAGATAATATGTGAAAATGAAAATACAATCAGGGGGAAATGAGGTGGTCCCCTGACAGTTCTTCTCCATATATTTCTTTATCCATTGGAACGTTAACCAGGCAAGTGCAGGGTTTGGAGCATGATTTCCCACATCTGTCAAGACTGAACTAACAGACATAACCTCGTCTCCTCCCTCATCATCAATCATGGCGCTCTTGTCAGGTACCATGGCAGTCAAGCCTCCCTCTCCTCCTCCTCCTTTCTTGAAATTCCCATCCATTCCTCAAACTCATCCTCACTCAGCGGAACCTCGACAACTTCTCCAGTCATGCAGGCATGCTCTAGACATGCAAAAAACTTGGCCTTATATGCTGGGACTTCTTTAGGAATACATACATGCTGGAACTCTCGGAAGAGATAAACCAGGTGGTATTTCAACCCATACGGAATTGGTGGACCGCTAATAACTCTGCCATTATCACCAGTAAAGGTAACCAGAGCAGTGACAATGTGAAATTGACAGATTAGAATAAGGAAATCAGGATCAACTAGGGTACAAAAATTAATGATCTGTCAGTAGAAGGATTGACAGTGGGACATACTTTCTTTAATTGCCTGCAAGAAGGGCCAACACTTGTCTATCATCCATTTGGCAAATAGCCATTTCCCTGTCTTAACCATTTGCTTTGCTTTGTTGATAATCTGTTTTTTTATGGTAGGATCTGTATGCTTGATTGATTTAGGATCTTGAATTTTGAGTTAGTAAAAGATGATGAACAGCACTGAAAATTTTCACCTTTTACTATTTCTTTTGCACGTTTCATCAGCTTCTTCTTTGTTTCCTTGAGCCATGCCTCTATAGTATCTTTTTTGACATTTGCAGATAATAAAGCGGCACCTATTACCCAAAAACATTAGGTTTTGAGCCCATATATGCAGTTTATCTGGCTTGCCACCTACCTGGGGTCATCCTGCCTCCTTCTGTCACAACAGCCAGGAGAGTCATGACTGCACGGTTCTCGTTCTTGTTGCGCCAACTGGAATTGGCCCCAATACCATCATGTGCACCATGGACAAGTAGGTCTTCAAGGGCATAATCAGTGCTGACAGCAACAGTAAATCTTGAAATATTGTCGGGTTTTGAGAAATCATGAGGTTGATAACTGAATCATTCCCATTAGCAATATTCATTAATAATTCTGCATAGATATTCTCACAGGTACATATCCTCAGGGTTTTTCGTAACAAGGATTTTTATAAGTCAATGCATTGCGGCAGGTAGCAAATTTCGTATCTGTTGGGGCATAGGATGACGCCATGATGGAAATGGAGTCGTAATTTTTATTACCGACAGGTCAAGCTGTTGCAGGAGCTGTTGAGTCAGATAGTCAAAATGTGTAACAAGATCTGCGAAATAAGTGTAAACTGCGGGTTCAGGCACTAGTGAGCTTAGCTACCTTTCATAATTTGCATAGGCCTAGCACCACACAATCTCATTGCCTCCTGAACTTCATTGCGCAAAATGTGTGACCAATTTAAGAACTTTAAGTTTACTGCATCTTCGTGAGATCCTCTCTGCCAGAAATGCACCAATGATAAATCATCAGCACAGACTTCAACCTACAAAAAGTTTTCAAATTATGTCATTTAAGAAATATTGCATACACTATACTCACGACAATGTAAACATGATTTGGATAGTTCCAGCAGGATTTCTTCTTGACCTTGTGGCTAATCTCTTTCTCCTGTTCACCTTCTGACTGTGAAATTGATTTTGATACTTCACTTGCAGCTTCTTCTGTAATGGCGCAAATTACTCGACAACCGAACTCCCACCGAAGCAAAGGTGTCTTCTCTTTTTCCAGGAATCCTCGATTTTCTGGAGGAAGAGGACTCCTGTCCGCCCACCACACAATGAATGAATGTGCACAGAGATCATTTGGTGAGTCTCTTGGATGCCCAAACCAGTGAATATCAACAACATATGTATGAGTGAAATGTTTGACATTGTAATCATTTAGCTAGAAGCACAACAAATTACTTTAATTAATATATTATATTTCCGAAAAAAAAAAGCATAGTTACCTGTGAATCAAACCAGTAAGGCAAGTCCACTGTATGAACAACTCCTAGATGTTTCCAGACAGGACCAGGACGGTTGATTTTAGTGAGCTTCAAAGTGCCAATTCGTGACTCTGTAGGGTTGGTTATGGCTTGCATTGCTCGTTGGGCTCCAGGGCGGTGCAGAGCAAATTGGGTGATTTCTTGTTGCTCCTTGGATAGAGAAGGTACAACCTCTGCATTCTGTTCGGTCTCTTGCTCTTCTGTTGTGAAAACTGACAGGGATGTAAGGAGTGTTTCCTTCTTTGATTTTCGTCCACTGCTGGTTCTTTTGAGGTGTGGATGGCTGACACAACGAGGTGGCATGGCTCTCCAATTTATAAAACTTGCCCAGTGTAATAAAAGGCGTGTTTTGGAGCCTGGGCTTCGTAGAGCTCAGGTGGCACTGAAGACGAAGATGAAAATTGTGTGCTTACAGATGTATATTTTGTAATAAGCTTCCGTTATTGTTTCCATGTTCAAGTAGCAAGTGTATAATCTCATCTGTAGAATAAATTATCAGTAATGAGTAGAACATTGTAAAAGTGGATAAACATAACTTTCCTAATAAATACTACCACCAGATGCTCTCTAACTGGAAATATGATTGGCCAGATCTTTTTTATGAGCATCCCGGTGACTTGGTTGGTGGGTACATTTAATCGAGTTAGGAGAATGTAATCTGACTGTTTCTTCCAACTAAGCTGTTAGAACCCCACCAAATATACATAATATATGTTCCATACCTCAAATTCAGCAAAATGCAGGAAATAGTGTTGAATTCCAGAACATTCCGAAAAACCATACCTGAAGCGATAATTTTACCAAATTCTCCTGCATTTTGGAGTCAGAAAGCTGCCCCAAATTGCTTCCTAGATGTGGTAGTTGATATCCAGCTAAAACTTGACAGAAAGACATAATAGCTGGGACAGAGCTTTGAGAGACTATGGCAGTGAAATACATGTTCAATGCACTAGTAGCAACTTGTTTCACTAAAAAAATATCATTGAGAAAGAATTAAAAGAAGACAATCAGGCAAGCAGTAGGTTTCTTACCTGATTCCTGACCAAGCCCTCCTGGGGACATCATGGGGATGTTATAAATTTAGAGCGGTGTTCTATTTTTTGACGACCTGTAAATATACACTTTCGACCTCATAATATTATGGGGGGTAATAGAGGAGCCTCTATAACAGTCACAACAGGTACAGTGATGAATGAGAGGGTTTCTAGACCACCAAATGAGCAAATCGGTGAAAGGATCATGGAATTCTGGGACATACCCTACATCAATGCCTGAGCCGATAATTATCCCAAAATATACTTGATAAAAGCTTTAAAGGGAGCTCCCATTTGTGCTGATATGTGAGGTGGTTCGGTTCTGGCTGAAAGTTGGGACACATGGGGCAGAACTCCATTGACGAAACTGATTCAAGGTAGTATAATACAGTCTTATTGTATAATTGACGAGTTATACTACCAAGAGCAATTAGATTTAAAGGAATATGATGGCTTAAAACAAGATAAGCATCAGTTTTACTTTCCTGGTTTCTGACTGGGGATTTCAGATCATCTTACAGGGCTGTCATATCATTCCACGGTAGTTCTATTCATTTTGTCATTGTGTAACCTGTAGATACATCATATCGACTTAATAAATCTAAATTTATGATTTAGAGCTGGCCAGACAGCCACAACGAGCAGGAATAAGAAAAAGAGAGTTCCTGTCTGCCAAATCAGCAAAACCACGACAAGATCATTGATTTCTAACATGTACCTTGCATATATGTTCCATCTAATAATTTTCCCAGATTATACACGATATCAGCTTTCAAATAAGCCCTCTTTTATGCGGATACATGAAATCGTTGGATCCCGGCTGAAAGTTGGGACAGAAAGCCTACATGGGTGAGGCAGTAACGGTGCAATTGTGGCATCGATCGAGTTTAGCGCTATGACACAAATAGCATAGCTTGGGACAGAAAGGTCACAACCTGGGACAGTATTAGGTCATGCATAATATTCCTCCCTCCTCCGTCTTACTAAATCCTTCCATAGACCCGGCGCTGATACGGCTAAAGACTTTCCGAATTGTGTCGATGCTGTTCATAACCCATCGAACATATCACCAATCCTTCATTGAATAAATAAAACTGACCTGTGAATATAAGATTAGGTTTAGCCGAATAGTTAATCTGGAATAATGCTGAGTAGAACAACGATACTGTAGTACGTTTCGTCCTTGACTATGTTCATAACCGATACCTTCAGAAACCGTTTTGATCATCCTCGATAATTTCTCCCTTTTCAATGCTCCATCCTATCGCACATACCTCCACCACCCTTAATAATCAAGTCACATTTTTCATTGAAATTCTCGTCACCAAAATATTGAGATTTAGCAGAGAATATAGGTGGATTCAATGGTCAGAAAATGATATTTATTACATTTCTTCTCGTTAATTCTTTTTTATAGATCCAGAGCTGAGATCGGTTAACTTAATCTTCTGAAACCCCATTGTGTTTGATCCTCCCTGGGCTCATCGAACGCTCACTATCATCTCCAACTTGAAACGGAGTTAATGGAGGGGCCTCCATTTCGAGTTCTTCGGAAAGGATGAGAACTCATCAAAATATATATATGCCGCCCACCACCGATCATTCCGCTCAGTACTGAGTATGGGAGGAGAGAGGAAAATAACTGGCATGGTCTCGGCTCGGAACACCGGCTTCAAGTTGCTGTCTAGCCATCGATCTGAGCCGCCACCTAGTATTTCCCAGACGACTGTGACCTTTGCGGAATCGACGTGACGGTGGGCGACAGATGTACCGGTTGGAGTCGCAGCATGCGTAGGTTGATATCGACCGCATAGTTGATATATTACTCAGAATTAGCGCCCCAGGCGCAGCTCACATCATGCGATAGGATGTATGGATCACGCGGGGAACGGGTGACACATCGGTGGCGGCGGTGGCGGCGGGGAAAGGATGAACAGGCGCCATGACGACGGACGGGATGACGAACGACATCAGCATAGTTGGGGATGAGCTACAGCACGAGATCGGTATCCGGTCAAATCGACGGAGGAGGCCCATCATGATCGCGTACCTTAATCGACGGAGAAGACCCGTCATGATCGCGTACGTTATTGCAGCCGCGACACAATGAGCTGTTACGAACGTACTCGTCGTGGGCTCTCTTCCATGTGGTGCATGCTAGCCATCCTCAGCCCTAAACGCGACGACGACAATATCCCACCTATCGCACACCTAGCTGATCTCTCCTTGGACCTCCATCGTGCTCATATTAATTGACCACCTTCACACTCTATTCAAGCGCCAATTCCCATTCTATGCATTCTAGGCCCCTTAATCCGGCCGTCCATCCCGCATTATACTTCATAACGGGACCTCATGGTTTCCATCCTTCCGTCGCCAATCCGATCCTTCAACTTCTCACCCACATGCACCAGCGTGTACTCGAATAGTGCCGAAAGATAGGAACGGCATGAGACCTGCCCCACGCAACTTGTGATTCGACTCTGCATCCCATGCAAGGCCCAGCGGACAACGGAAGGACAGACCCTAAGGAGTTATATGGTATCAGGAGTCGACTGTTGCGTCGGGGTCCACCGTAGTGCATTAAAAGGCTTTCGATGGATCAAACATGTGAAGAACACGTATTCCTTACTCTTTATGCAAGCATAATGTCAACTGTGGCTTTCACATCTTGAAGTTAGACATTGGACGTTTGAACGCTCATCGATCTTCTGCCAGTATACCTGCGTGTTTCTGAGGTATGTACGGCTATTCTGTCAGTAATGTATCGTGTTGCTCATCGAAATGCATGCCTCCTCTTCTGCAGTGTTTCCACAGCGTAATTATCTGGAATACCAACGGTGACTCTGTCTATACACCCGCGCCAGGCCCGCCATCGGGGCCCAGAGGGTGAAGCATCTCTTCTTGAAGGCAGAGGATATCCGGAAGGGTCCGGTTATCGCTTTTGAAGCGGAATGCTCTATGCTCTTGTAGTGACGAGAAACTGATATGATGCGGTTCATGGTGCGTATCCTTGAACGATGAGCGCGACCATGACTGACCTCATACAGTAACGTTCGGGCTCCACAACCCTTCGGAACAGGTATCGTCAATTACATTCTAACTAGGCGGATCTCTTCATTCTCAGCAATGTTCATAACTTTGACCATGTCCATCTTCCTGACAGCCTGGAGTTCAACCTGACGCTGTGTCCCTGGATCCGGCAATATGAACACACGATGCATTGGCCTTTTTCTCGTGGCTTGCTACCGTGTGTGATATTGGATTGCTCGATGGCGGTACTGGAAGACAAAGAAAGGAGAATGTTCATTTAGTTCCCCACTGGGGAAGGTAGTCTATCAAACGTCACTGCGTGCAAGATGGGACTAGGAACGCAGTACGACTTATCATCAGCTTAGACGCATGCAACGTACGTCGCTCTATTCTTTTGGATAATCATCGCTTTACCTAACCTCATGGGCAGAATACCGCACTTTTGCCCGTTCTACAACATGATCATTTTATATCCAGATCAACACCGCTGAATCCCATACTTTCAGGGTATTTCAGCTTATATTCTTCCCTCAGGCTTTTTATCCTTGTTAACCTTGAAGATAGGCCGAGTGCTGGGACTGGCGACGTAACTTCACCACACCTTCTCGTATTGTATGCAGCGCTTTATATAACTATTCATTATCCACATATCCACCTACTATTCATTACCCACATATTCATCTATTATGTATTTTCTATTATCACCGTGTATCTTAGCGCAGGCCTAGATGCTCATCGTCTCTCAAGCGTCGGACCCAGCAAAGCAGCAAATGTTCCCTCCCATTCTTCAGCCGTCCGTTCCGGTCAACATGTCTTCGAATCAGATTCATATCCGAACACGCCATCATAAAATGCTCCTCCGTACGGGATTCAGTGGAATATCGAATACCCTTAGTCGTGGTAATAGAATGTCGGAAAGATTGATGTCAAATTCAATACTTCTCAAGGCAATTACTTCCAATTCCAGGTGCCAACCCAGGAAATCTTCTCACATTGGGGTGTCTTCGCCGCCGATTGAATTATATAATTCTCCCATGTCAAGCCTCCTCAGGTGGGATCATGATGCATTCAGAATTGGTGTGTGTCTCCCAACAACCAGTTACTAAAAGCCCATCGTCTATAGGGCTCACTGAGCGGTCACACAACTTGACAGGACCACTTTGTATATACCTAGGAATGTGCTTTAATTATTCAGAGTGAGATCTACGCACAATTTGACTAATCACTATAAATATTTTTGTGTCATGGCGTTCTCCCAATTACCCACTGCTTTGTAGGAGCCACTTCACTACAGGGTGCTACAATCTGCTACATAAACTCGCAAACGCTACGGAAGCTACTGTAGGTTCCGTAAATTAGGCCGAACTACAAACGCCGGGTGCTGATTCCGACCACCATTACAGGCCCTCATTCGTAAGCTAAGTACTACTACAAACGCGGCTGTCAAACATTTGAAATATTTGTAAGAAAGTAACTTACTTATGTGCGAGAATGGCGTTTGCGATAGACATCGATGTATATTTAATGCTGCCGCAGGTATACACATGATGCTACTACCAAAGGCTGAATAACGCGATTAGTGAGGATTTGAAAGATTTGTAAGAAAGGTAGATCAATGAATCGAGTAGCACTTCACCCGTGTCAACATTCCTGATGTCCCTGATTTGGTCACTGAACGATCAACCTGGCGTCCTTCAATTGGTATTTTATTTGTCATTTATGAGTAATCTCTATGGCATGTAGGTTTCCATTCAAACGTCTTTGATGCAAGAGAAGTTTCATGGCATTCTGAATACCATATAAGGTGTTCAGCGCTAAATGACACTGGCGGCTCGCAGTAGTGCGCAGCGATGAGGGCCTGGCATCAGCTATGTTGCGAAACGGCGGCAAAGGCACCATTAATCGAAGTTAATGCTATATCTCCTTTTGAGTAAAGGATAATAGTAATGGTGGTGAGAACTCGATAGGAGGTTTGTAGGCGATGGAGCCCGAAGACCCATTTAGAGACATGTGTGGTTTCCGCGGAGTTGCTGTTGAGACTCACAAGTGTTGCCGATGGGATCTATCTTCAAAGCAACCTCGTTTACTTGGAATATACGGTAGTGTATACGCGATGAATGTATAAAAGCCCATCCACCATCCTCTCAACTCAACAGACAACCCAAACAGCAACAGCAATAACATCAATAACTCAGCTCATCAGCTTCCGCCATACTCTGTAATGCCTGAAATCCTCAAAGTCGCCGTCTGTATCTGCCAAGAGGTTACCTTCGGAGACTTCATGATGCCCATGGAGCTCCTCGGCGGCCTCAACTTCGCCGACCATCCTTTGTTCGCCAAGGACCTCGCCGACGTTCCTTACCGCGTCAAAATCGATTACCTTGCGTCTACCCTAGACATCGTGTTCGGATTAACGGACGGCCTTCCAGGCATTAAACCTACTCGTACCTACGCCGACGCGATGGAGAAGGGGGAGAAGTATGCTATTATTTGGGTTCCTGCCGGTAGGTCAAAGTTCCGAAGCATGATAATGTGTCGTCTAATACATGTAACAGGCCCCATCCCCGATTGTAAGGCTATCAAGGATAGTACTCCTCAAGAGGAAATCGAATTTTTGAAGGGGGCAGCCCCCGACGCAAAATATGTCATGTCGGTCTGCGTTGGATCTTCTATCTTGGCCTCCGCTGGCCTCCTTGATGGAAAGCGCGCTACTACTAACAAGTTCTTATACAAGTTCATAACTGTAAGTAATGCTTTCCTTCCGATTCGATGTCCTAGGTCATATCAAACAATCACAGAATGCTCTGCATGGTGCCAATAAAAATATTACCTGGGTTCCTAAAGCCAGGTGGGTCGTCGACGGGAATGTTTGGACTAGTTCTGGCGTTACGGCAGGTGAGTGAAAGGAGTTTTAACGGAACTTAAATTCAAGCTGATTGTCCTATGGTCTCTCAGGTACCGACATGGCTCTCGCATTTTTGGAAGAGCTTGTGGGACCCAAGATCACCGAGTATATCGCTGCTATATCTGAGATAGCGAAACGCTGTGATGCAAGCGATGATCCCTTCGCCGCCGTCCATGGCTTGATTTGAAGAAATCATCCTGATATTTGTTTGTGTTTATAACTTGTAGGCGAGCTGAATTGCACGTCGGGAAATTGAGTTGCTTTATTTATTGATTCTCCGGTTGGATTCCAGTGCCCTTAAATCCTTCCATAGGCCGCTCTTTATCGCCTGTGAAACAATTGTTTCATCACGTCCTACTTTCTTACGAAGAGTCCGCGTGCGCAGAGTACGTATACTACACGTACGCGTACTTCCTCGCACTTGGTTTTGGCTCTAGTGGTTCATCCATCTATTCTTTTTCCGCCACCACCTATGTTCAACATACATTAGTATGAAGACGACCTAAAGCCAGCATCGAACAAGTTTTTGGAAAAACCAACATCGAACATGCAACTCTAGTGCACACCTTACATATCTACCTATCGGGGATAATCGGTTTCAATAATGGTGTTATTGTCCAAACCTTCATCGAAGTAGGTCCATTTCCTCCTTGCCAGAGGGTTCACGCCTTATAAAGAATTGCAACGCAAATGACGTCTTCATGAATAACCAAGCAGCCACACATATCTTGCCCAACGATGAACACTGGAGATACCACAGCCTGTGAATGGAGCTGGTAAGGGCGCAGCTGAAATACCGTTGAGCCGGTTATGGTCAGCATCGTCTGAAAGAGAACCGGTAAACATCATTATAAAAAAATCTAAAGTGAATTCAACCTTTACGATAATCAATGTAACCGAATACCCAATTCTCAATATACCATGGCATAGTCCTGAAAGAAATAGTACTATAGGCCCTAGAATCCGGCTTAAACGCGTGTAGTTTGCCTTTAAGGGTGCTTTTAAGCCTCCTGAAATAGGGCATAATCGTAGTCTTTGCTGGACTAGTTAAATACAGGGGGGTCATGGAGAATCCACTGCCTGGGGTATTAACCAGCTGTTTTCCAGTTTGGACTTTGAACATGCCTGGGTGACACTGGGACTTGGGTATATTTACCTCTGCTTTCTGTTTAAATCGTTTGCTCAGCGTGATTAGTCCCGTTATAGTCTTTATCCAAAATGGGCTACATGATCCCTTTTAGTTTTTGTGCTAACGTTCTGATGCGTTCCTGTAGTGATTTTCCTGGCTTTTCCTTATTTAAACTTTTTAAAGTGTTTTGGCACACTTGGTCAATATGAGTTCATGTCTTCTTCCGGTATGTACTTAATGCACCGCACATTTCTCAAGCTTATAGTTTTGAAAGTGACACAGCTTTATACTCCATGATGTGACTGTTTTTACAAGCTCTATCTTTCAGATAATTACACATCAGGAAACTTGGTAAAAACTGGCGCCTAATGGCTCGGTAAGGCATTTTGATTATTCCTATGGAATGACACAGGGATATCCCTTTTTTTTTTTGAGAACCTGGTTTATATAATCTATAATCCTCTCATGACAAACACCTGGGGCCGCCTATACAGTCTGCATCAAGATATTG